>BGNK01002981.1:55381-68986 GCA_003297005.1 Symbiodinium sp. clade A Y106 | reverse complement strand
GGGGGGGGGCGGGGGGCTGCGGGGGGGCGGCCATAAGCTCAAGCTTCAACACTCAACGCAGCAGGGCTATGTCAGAGTACAAGTACAGCTGACATTGAACGATTACGTGAGTGAGTGAGTGAGTGAGTGAGTGCATATTGATGAAGGAATGAAGGAATGAATGAATCAATGAATGATTGAATGAATGAATGAAATGAATGAAATGAATGAAATGAATGAAATGAATGAAATGAATGAAATGAATGAAATGAATGAAATGAATGAAAGAAAGAATGAATGAATGAATCAGCGAATGAATGAGTCAGCGAATGAGTACACAAAGAAGTATACATGCATATACTCATGTATGTGTCCGCCAGACGCTTTCCCCCAAATATTTTGCCCTCATAGCCTTCAGCCACAATGCCCGACGTACCATGTAGAATCAAGAGCTTGAGCCCCAATCAGAAGCCTGTGGGGACCTCAGTGGGGTGGGTGGTATAGGTTAAGCGTTTGACATCTTTTGCTGAGGCCCCAACAACAGGCTCCTCCTGGTAAGGAATTCTTTCTGTACCTGCAGTTGCAAAAGGCCCCATTAAAAACAAAAAAACTGTCGATCATTTCCTATATCTCAGATACCCCAAACCCTAAACCCGAAATCCTACATCTCAGATGAACAAAGCGGAGCGATGCTCACTCCCAACCGTGCTCAAGGACCTAGGGCTAGGGCTAGGGTTTGAGAGGGCTGGGCTTCTTGTTAACGAAAGCGGGTTCAGGGTTTGGGATCAATTTGGGGTTTTAGGATTTAGCCTTTCGGGCTTTGAGTTGCAGGGGGTTTAGGGTTTAGGGTTTAGGGTTTTAGGGGTTTAGGTTTTAGGGTTTAGGTTTCTAGCACTTCATCAAGGACTGAGCTGTGTAATACAAAAATAACCAATGTGGACCCTCTCATGAAAAGATAAAATGCTACATAGCATATAGGGAGTAGCCTTATGAGAAGCTAAGATCGAGGCTGATAGCGTGGAGCACACGGCACTATAGAGGTTTGCGGCTCCTTTATAGTAGAAGTACAATAAGGAATCCTAAGGCATAATATTGGCTTCTACAGTAGCCTCTGGGATTGTTGCATCACAGTTTGAACCACGGTTGCTGCACCTCTTGAATGGTCCGGTAGTGGGGTGGTTGATCCATTCACCTCATGCCCTAAGTCCCGAGACCAATGCTCTAGACTCAGACCCTAAGTAGACAAAAACCGGTAAATGGCCAGGATGCCAACGCCGGCGCACCAACCCGACACTCCTACGTTTAAAGTTTAAGCATATGGACCCTAGACTGTGACGAGGTGCCGAGGTGCAGTGCTAGTCGAGAAAGCTTTAAACTCAAACGATCCCATACAGAGGGCGCGCGGACATCGGTTGCCCACTGGCTATCGCATTGCTCTGTGAATACAGCATGATAGGGGGGTCTGCTACGCGTTGCTTTGCGTTCCATAATTGGAGGTTCATGGGTAGTTTTAAGTGGGGCTATAAGTCCCCGAATATGGGTTATAAGTATAGTTACCCTACTTATAACCCTACTTATAACTACCCAGGAGCCTCCAAGTAGGTACACCCCGCACCCTAAAGCCCGAACCTGAAGCCCTTAAATCCCGAACCTCAAACCCGACGTCCGAAACCCCAATTTTTGTCGGGAACCCTGAACCCTAAGCCTTAAACCCTAAACCCTGAACCCCGAACCCTAAACCCCGAAGAAGGACCCCTAAGTCCCGCAGGAAGGAGCCGACCTCCCAGCAACCACCATGACGGCCCTGCTCATTTGCACGGAGGGCTGCTTCAAGTGTCCGCAGGTGGAGGGCTAGGGGTTTGGGGTTCAGGGTTCAGGGTTTACTGTTTAGGGTTTAGGTCTTTATTAAAGGGGCTATAAAAGGGTGCGATAACAAGGGTTCAAGAAGGGTTCTATGCTGTGGGGGCCTTAGGAATAGAGTTGGGTTTCGTGAGGTGTTATAGTATGTGACTATAATACGGAACCCTACTGGATAAGAATATTGGTAATTTTTCCGGCTTGTACATTATGGGTTTAGGGTTTTCGGGTTCAGGGTGTAGGGTTTGGGCGTGGGGGAGCAGTGAGGTTGGTGAAGTCCGATATCTCTGCGAGGATCCTAGTAAACTCCCTTCTTTCTACTATCTGACACTCCCATATGGGTGGTTGTCAAAATTCGGGTCCCTTTTTGTGTACCCTAAATAATAGGTGCCGTAATTATAACAGGGACCCAAAAAGGGACCCTATTTTTGACAACCACCCACATAGAGCTCGCGCCCTAAGCCCTAAACCTTGCCCTCCACCTCTAGGTCCCTGTTATGGTTTAGGGTTTAGGGTTTAGGGTAAACCCTAAACCCTAAACCCCAAACCTCAAACCGCAAACCCTTGGGGTAAAATGCTACCCTTATACCCTAAACCCTGATAGACTTATAGAACCCTTATAAGTCCCTCAAAGGATCCCTTATGGTACCTGAATCAATACCTTACTTCGGTTTTAAAGAAGTCATATTGGGGAACCCTTAAAGGGAAGGTTGTTCGGGGCCCAGGTAAATCCTACTTGGAGGTTCATGGGTAGTTATAAGTAGGGTAACAATACTTATAACCCATCTTAGGGGACTTATAACCCACTTATAACTACCCATGAAGCTCCAAGTACACCCTGCCTCTGATTCGGCTTTACTTTATGGTCTCTGGGGCATTCCTTTCACGGGCCGGGTCTCGGGGTTTAGGGCTTTGGGGTTCCTTTAAGGGTTCCTTTAAGGGTGCTACTAGGGTTCCCTTCAAGAGTACTCTAGGGTTTAGGGCTTTGTGTTTTTGGGGGGTTTGAACCGGAAGACCTAAGCCCTAAATCGAGTTTCGGGTTGAGTCTCTTGGGGTTTGGGGGCTTCAGGGTTTGGGGCTTGCGGGCTTGCGTCAGAATTAGCTAGAGTGGCCATTGATTCGGCAGAGCCAGCGCTTGCGGGTTGAGGGTTAGGGTTGAGGGTTCAGGGTTTCGGGTTTGAGGGTATAGGGTTGAGGGTTCAACCGTTTGCGGTTATGCGCCAGCTAGGGTTCAGGGCCGAGGGTTGAGGGCTTAGGGCTGCTGGTTCCCCAAAGACTCCAATATCCCTTAATTCAGAAGTATACCTTAAATTAAAGTAGCATCCCTAATATGATTTACGGTATATTCCTTAATTAGGGGATATTAGAATACCCTAATTAAGGGATAATGGAGTCTCTGGGTCAGCTTTTCCTTAGGATGGGCTGCAACACGTTACAGAGATGGAGCCGGCGAATGGACCCAAAATCCTAAACCGTTGATGTGCTATGGACTTAGAGTTCTTCTTTGTCCACGCTCCTAGGAATCCTTCTAGGAATCCATTGTTGTAATCGCTATAGCATTGCCACTGCAGCCTGTACTCATAAATGGCTGTTCCTGCGCCACTTCCGTTGCTACGAGCATTTTAGCACTGCTGCTGCCAACTGTGGTTAACTCGTCTTCGCCTCGTGTGTGTGTGTGCATCTATCTATCTATCTATCTATCTGTCTCTCTGTTTATTTGTCTGTCTGTCGGTCTGTCTGTCTGTCTATCTATTTATCTTTCTGTCTGTCTCTCTGTGTTTCTGTCTGTTTGTCTATCTGTCTATCTATGTATCTATCTATCTATCTACCTATCTATCTATCTAGGTATCTGGTATCTATGTGTCTACCTATTTATGTATCTATGTATCCTATGTATCTATGTATCAGGTATATAGCTATGTATCTGTGTATCTAAGCGCCTATGTCTCTATCGATCTATGTACCTATGTCTCTATGTATCTATCTATCTTTCATTTATGTTGAGTTTTGTACCAGGGCACCCGCCCATCTCCCCGACGACGACCTTGATTCCGGGACACCCCTAATCCACCCGAGCCGTCAGGAGCCTAAACCCAAAACCACCGCAAAATCCTGGAACCTCCCTGGGAGTTTCCGAAAGATGGGGTACCTTATTTGGGAGTCCTTACAATAAGGACCCTACTATTTAGGGTACTATGTTTGTTTTCGGAAACTCCCCCTAAGGCCTAAGCCTAAACCCGAACCCTTAAACCCCAAATCCAAACCCAAAATCCAAAACCCCAAACCCTTAAACCCTAAACCTTGAATCCAAAACCCCAAACCCAGAAAAGCTGCAGATTGCCCGGTGGATTTTGCAGCTTGGGGAGTCACCCTCATGGTCTCTGGTGCCCATCATCGCTGAGGCCTGCCGAATCGATCGGGTTTAGGGTTTAGGGGTTTAGGGTTTAGGGGTTTAGGGGTTTAGGGTTTAGGGGTTTAGGGTTTAGGGTTTAGGGCTTTCGATTCAGGCTTTAGGAGGTTTAGGGCGGGTTGAGGGGCCTTAAGATTTGGAGTAGTCTTCATAGAAAGGTTCCTTATTACACATTTAGTATATTAACGCACCAAAATCCTCTATTCTACTTACTACAGTAAGGCTCCCCATGCAGGATCTCGGGCTAATATGGTTTGGTTGCTGTGTTTGTACGACAAGCCCCCACCCAGCCACAACCTCACAACATGTGTTCGTAAAACCACGTGGATACCTTGCTGTCTGTTGCAGATCGCTGTAGTAGTTCTACTCAATGCAGAGACTCACTTAGAACACGGTACCAGGCGCAGGCCCCTCGCAAACCACCTAAGCTAAGACTACTTATTGGGACCACCTGTCTTCGACCCTTCATGAGCCCATGTTTCAAGACTACAAGTCAAGGGGTTCAGGGACATGGGATTCGCCAAGGAGTTTTGAGGCTGACTTGCCTAACCAAACATGCCCCCGACTGTCAGACTGAATACCGGCCGCACCACGTCGACCTCGGGGGATAGGGTGTAGGGTTTGGGGTTTAGGGGTTTAGGGGTTCCGGGGTTCAGGGTTTAGGGGTTTGAGCAGCATAAAGCTAGGAAGTACTTCCAGCGCGATGCAGACTCTCACAGAGAACCCTTTAGAAATCTGTAAGCGCCTGCAACCTTGTACTTGGAAACCGGATTAAGGCCAAATAGTGCTGGGGTTCCCTATACATTACTCTTAAGGACTGAGGCTATTGGGTTTCCAACTTTTGGGCTTCTACTGTAAACTCCGAAACCCTAAAACCCTAGACCCCACACCGAGCCTCTAAGTTTTACTGCACAGCAACATCTCAAGCCCCAGAAGCGATACGCTTCCTGCAGGATCGCTTCTTGGTGCCATCAGCTCCTCATCTGAGCACTTACTCAGCTTTAGGGTTTAGGATTTAGGGGTTTCTAGGCGGTTGCAGAACGTCTGGTGTGATCTTATGGGCTTGCGCAGATCTGGTCGAACCCTAAACATCGCGCAAATCCCAACACTCCTAAATCGTGATGCCCAGGAATCCGACGACTACCACCGAGACATTCGATGACCCTTCTAAAGCCCTAAGAAGAAGCCTCCGGAAAACCCGATGATAAGCCTTAAAGCCCCACAATTACAACGCATCCGATAAACTCCCGTACCAAAAAGCCCCTTACAAAAAGACACCTGCACGAACCCTAAACCCCAAACATCCCTAAACTCGAGACCTTTATACAGATTGCCGCAAAATGCCCTGCTAAACCCTGAGAAGCCCAACGCCCTAGACCCTAAACCCTGCACTAACAAAAGCCCTAAGCCATAGCCCCTCTTAGGCACAAATCGAGAAGTTGCACTCAGTTTTTCTCTTAAACTAGGACCCAGAGTAGGCCCTTATTCCCTTTTTTAGGGTTTAGGTTCTCTTTTAACCCCCTGGAAGCCAAAAAGGGCACCCTTTTTATTCCAAGGTTGCTCTTGGGTCTAGTAAAAAAGCCCTCTGAGGCCGGCTTCTTCGAAGACCTCCATAGCCCGAGCTCCAAGCTGCAGCTGAAGGTGAATACGCGGAGGCCTCCCTGCGCGTTTAGGGTATTTTGGGGTTTGGGATTTAGGGTTTAGGGCGGGTCTATAAGGGATCTACCTGTGAATACGCAGAGGCCTCCTTGTGAGTTCAGGGTGCGGGGGGAGTTTTGGGTGTTTAGGGCTTTTTGGAGTTTTTCTTACGACGGGGAAGGGTTGAGGCTTTTCAGGGGGGTTTGACAGCGTTTCGTGGTTTTGGAGTTCTGCGTTTGCAGGGGTTACATTGACAGCTCGCTGGCTTGCCGGGTTTCCATGGGTTCAGGGTTTAGGCTTTAGGGTTTGGGGTGTTTTGAGAGGTGGTTTGTGCTCGTTCGGTTTGTGTTAAGGCACGTTAGTGACTGAGGTTTAGGATTTGGTCCTTTTGGAGGTGTTGGGGTTCGTAGGGCTTAGGGAGCTTGTTCAAGTTCATTCTGCTGGTGATTGTTGTGATTGCTATCACCACTGTTGCTGTAGCACATGCGATAATTCTTGAGACTCCTGTAAAAGCGCTCATTAACTGTTATAGGAAATTATGATATTTTGGGGTGTTTGGGGTTTGGGGTTTAGGGGTTTAGGATGTTTGGGTGTGGGATTTAAGGCTTACCTCAGAGGCGACTTGCCTCGAGGGGTCTCTGGGCGGCGTATCGCACCACAGCTAAAAGCCCACCCGCGATGCCCAAGCTCAACCCGGACTCAAAACCCTAGACCCTAAACCCTACAAGTGCTTGGTTGATGAGGTGCTTTGTTGCCTGAGGTTGTCGGCTTGAGACTTTGAGCTTCGACATCGACACAGTGTAACTTGTAATCGAGTTGTCCTTTTGCTCACCGGCCTGCGACGCGGTCGCTGGTTTCCATAGCACTTGCGACCTCGTTTGTTCGTATCATGAAGATGCAGTTATGGGAGTTTCCGAAAATTAGGGGTACCTTATTTTGGGGTCCTTATAATAGGGATCCTGCTACTCAGGGTACTATATTAGGGTCCCTTTTCGATCACGGGGGTGGCGAATCCTTCATCTGAAGTTTGTTTGCCGCCTGTTAGTCGCATTAAGCACTGGACCGGACCCAGTTTTTAGCGCTTTGGGCCTTGAAGTTTTGGCTGTTTACGGATTCCGGGTTTGGGGATTTTAGGATTTTGGGTTTAAGGCGTACCTCGAGCCTAAATCCATGGGGAGGTATGCATTGCACATCAAAGCGGTCTTCCAGGAGATCAGCACCGTTTCTGCCGCTGCATTTTCAGTGATTTGGAAAGCGAGTGTCGTTCTTCCTGATCCAGTGGCTTTGCGTGGCCGTTATCCGCTTTCTCTCTCTGTGCACATTTGCGCCTCAGCTCCGCTGATGTCTGTGCACAGTTTGTGTCTTCCGTGATTGTTTCGTTGCACGTTATTCAGTAATAGTGGTAGTGGTAGCGGTAGTGGTGGTAGTGGTGGTAGTGGTGGTAGTGGTGGTAGTGGTAGAGTGGAGAGTGGTAGTAGTGGTAGTTGGCAGTAGTGGTAGTAGTAGTAGTAGTCGTAGTAGTAGTAGTAGTAGTAGTGGTGGTAGTGGTAGCCCTAGCGGTGGCGGCAGCGGGTGGTGGTACTGTAGTGGCAGCGGTAGTGGCAGTGGCAGTTTCAGTGGCCCTGACAGTGGCAGTGGTAGTGGCAGTGGTGGTACTGGTAGTAGTGGTAGTAGTGGTAGTAGTGGCAGTAGTGGTAGTAGTGGTAGTAGCAGTGGTAGTAGTGGTAGCAGTGGTAGTAGCAGTCGTAGAAGTCGTAGCAGTGGTAGTAGTGGTCGTAGCAGTCGTAGCAGTAGTAGCAGTAGTAGCAGTAGCAGCAGTAGCAGCAGTAGCAGCAGTAGTAGTAGCAGTAGCAGCAGTAGCAGTAGTAGCAGCAGCAGTAGCAACGGTAGTAGTAGTAGTAGTAGCAGCAGTAGTAGCAGTAGCAGCAGTAGTAGCAGTAGCAGCAGTAGTAGCAGAAGCAGCAGTAGCTGTAGCAGTAGCGGCTGTAGCAGTAGCAGCAGTAGCAGCAGCGGCAGCAGCAGCAGCAGTAGCAGTAGCAGTAGCAGTAGCAGTAGCAGTAGCAGTAGCAGTAGCAGTAGCAGTAGCAGTAGTCGTAGTCGTAGTCGTAGTCGTAGTAGTAGTAGTAGTAGTAGCAGTAGCAGTAGCAGTAGCAGTAGTCGTAGTCGTAGTCGTAGTAGTAGTAGTAGTAGCAGTAGTAGTAGCAGTAGTAGTAGTAGTAGTAGTAAGTAGAAGCAGCAGCAGAAGCAGGAGTAGTAGAGTAGTAGCAGTAGCACTAGCAGCAGCAGCAGGAGGAGGAGTACTAGTAGTAGTGGTCGTAGTAGTAGTCGTAGTAGCAGTAGTAGTAGTAGTAGTAGGAGGAGGAGGAGGAGGAGTAGTAGTAGTAGTAGGAGTAGTAGTAGTAGTAGTAGTAGTGGTAGTGGTGGTAGTAGTAGTAGTAGTCGTAGTAGTAGTAGTAGTAGCAGTAGTAGCAGTAGTAGTAGTAGTAGTAGTACTGGTGGTTGCAGTAGCAGTAGCAGTGGCAGTGGCAGTGGCCGTGGCAGTGGCGGTGGCAGTAGGAGGAGCAGTAGTAGCAGCTGCTGCAGCAGCAGCAGCAGTAGTCTTCAATCTACGCTGCGGGCTACATATACTTGAAGCCATCCCGTTGCTTTGCTCTGTGTAAAGCGAGAAGGCTTCAAAAGAAATGCACGTGAATGCAGTTCAGGCCTCTGCGAAGTAGTACATAGGTGGTTGTCAAAATTAGGGTCCCTGTTTGGGTACCCTAAATAATAGGTGCCGTATTATATTAGGGACCCAAAAAGCCACCATAATTTTGACAACCACCAAAACATGTGAAGCTCCTCTCCGGACCCCGCTACTCTCCACTCTGCCGCCGTGACGCTTAATTTGCTTCTTAGATCCTGAACCCTCGAGAGTACGCAAAGCTGTTCGGGGCTCTTCTCCGAGGTTTTCGTACCTCAGATGTACTCATCAACACAGGCCCTGCCAAGAATTGTCAGAGCTTGGGGCGTTGGGGTTATTCAGGATTTAGGGTTTAGGCTGGACTTTCAGGGCGAGTTGTTTTGTGTGTTTTTTTTTGAGGGGGGTTCCGGAGCGTATTTTTAGGGTTAAACTTTGGCGCTTCCGTCATAGACGGTTCGGGTTTCAGGCTTTGCAGCCAAAAACCTGCACTTGTTGGGGCCTGAAGTATATTCCGAGTCACAGAAGCGATGGCAACAGTATCGAGGTTTCAGAAAACAGGAGACCCAATTTTAAACTTAGTAGCTGAGTGGATACACTCTACACTTTTTGGGATAATATTACCCACTATAAAACTGAAAGTGTAAACTTTTTGGGGCTTATGAACTCAACAACTAAGTAAATAGTGGGATTGAGAGGGTTCATTGGCCTGGGCCTCGGATTCGTCCGACCTCTCTGAGTGTCGGATTTCCAAGCCACAGATTTAGGGCTTAGGGTGCTTGTCGGGGCTTCGTAGGGGCTGTCTTTCAGGATGACCTATCCCAACCCTAAGCCGAAACCCTAAACCCCAAACCCACCACTCTTCTGTCACTGGGTTCTGGAGTACCATACTTGAATACTTTTTTTTGGTACCTGTTCCTTTAAGGAACCATTATGAAACAAAAGTCTATACTTTTTTCTCCCTGGTTACTTCAAAGTCCAGGTCAGGGGGTTTAGGTAGGGTTTGGGGAGGCCGGGTTTGGCTTTGGGGAAGCTCGGGATAGAGCTGAGGTGACGGGGAGCTTGTTTAAGAGACTGCAGGCTCTCCGGAGGATTATGGAGAAGATCAGAGCAGATTGCGGCTTCATGTATTCTACTTGGAGGTTCATGGGTGGTTATAAGTCGGGTTATAAGTAGGGCAACTATACTTATAACCCATACTAGGGGACTTATAACCCCACTTCAAACTACCCATGAACCTCCAAGTAGTTGTATTAGATGGTGACCAAGGTGTGTTTTACTGGATTTTTTTGTGGTTTACGGGGCTTCGCAAAGGTGTTGAGCTCAGGGTGGTCAGCGTGCTTCTGGGCTTTAAGCCCTAGGACCCTAAACCCCTACGCGCCCCAAACCCTACGCCCTCAACTCAAGCAAAACCTAAAGCGCGAAAGCCCTAAAACCCGACACTCCTGAACCCTAAATTTCCCCTATAGGACTTACAGAAACCCTTATGGGAGCCTTGAAAGACTAAACCCCAAGACCCTAAACCACTAAACCCCTAAACCCCTAAACTCCTAAGCCCGTAAACCGCTAAACCCCTAAACCCCTAAACCCTTAAACCCAAACCCTAGACCCCAAACCCAAAAACCTAAACCCCCAAAGCACAGTAGTTCGAAACAATGCCTTCCCTATGTGGGATTTCCATGGGCGGATGGAAAAGAGGCCCTTTAAAAACACAAAAACCCCTAAACCCCTAAACCCTAGACCCCAAACCCTACCTAGACCCTGAAAAACCTACCTTTTTAGGGTTCCTTATTATGATTTCCTTATATAAGTCCTTAAAAAGGTAGGTTATTCCGGGTTAAGGTAAAACCTAAGCCCCCCAAAGCTCTTTGACAGGAGGATCTTGAGCTCCGGGCCAAGCAGGTAGCCGGAAGGCTGCAATCGGTGACCTGGCGGAGCTCTTGAGGGTTCCTTTGTAGGTTCCTTTAGGGGTGCCTTTAGGGAAGTGGTGTTTTTTTTTTGCTGTGGCCCCGCCGGGTCTTTTTAGACCCGATGTAGTACCCCAGACATTTTTTGCTATTGTCTCAAAGACCCGGCGGGNCTGGGTGGTGTTTTTTTTTTTGCTCTGGCCCCGTGCCGGCTTCCAACGGGGCTTCTCCTTCCCTTGCCTTTCCCCGGGGCCGGAGCAAAAAAAAACACCCTGGGTGGTGTTTTTTTTTTTTGCTCTGGCCCCGCCGAAAGGTCGCGGCGCCCAACGGAGCGCAAAAAAAGAAAAACACTTTGCACACCCGGGGCCGACAGCAAAAAATTTTCTAGAAACCAATGACGCGGGGCACGAGCAAAAAGGGGCCACAACAAAAAAAAATACCCTGGCCGTGCCTTTAGGGGTTCCTTTAGGGGGTTCTGTTAAGGGTTCCTTTAGGGATTCCTGTTTGAGAGTTTGGCGTGTAGGATTCAGGATTTAGGGCAGGGTGCCGTACTATTTACTGCCGGGGCCAGGCATGTCAAGGTCTGCGTCTTCGATGAATCGTCGAAGTTCTATATTTGCACAAGCCTGCGGGTCACTGATTTGACATTTCCTTTTACATTTCCCTTCTTTGGCTTCTGGTTCTTTTTGTGAGGATCTCCACACCAAGGCTTTTCACCTTAGTAGCTGGGTAGGTAACCTTTAACCTTTTGGGGTTTATATAATCCTACCATAATTGGAAGGTTAACCTTTTTTGGGCTAAGGTATTCAGCACCGAGGTCACCAAGCAGCATTACATTTGTGCATTTGTATGCCGCATAGGGGGAGTAACCCAGGCTGAAGACTAAATCCCCCCAAACCTTCAGCTCGAAACCGCGCCCTAGGCCCTTGTGAGCCCTAGAAGCCTTAACACCCTAAAAAGGCCCAGCCCTAAGGACCTAAACCCGACAGCATGCTAAACCCCAAAACCCAAACCTTAAATCCGAAGCCATAAACCCTAAACTTTAAATCCGACACCTTAAACCCTAAATCCTGAGCCCAAACTCACCTTAAACCCATGAACCTGATGACTTCCGCTAGCAAGGACTCTCTGAAGCCCTTGTCGGTGAAAGTCCGTGCCTGCGAAGAAAAAGCCGATGCTTTGGAATCTGCCAAAGAGGGCAACGGCCTAGACGGAGCAGCTTGGCGCTGGACGCAGAGGATCTTCGGGTTCAGGTTTTCTTTTTTTTTTGTTTTGGTTTTTGGGATTTTTGATGTTTTTTGGGCTTTAGGGTTTAGTTTTTTTTTGGTGGTTTTTGGGATTTTTGATGTTTTTTGGACTTTAGGATCTAGGGCTGAGGGTGGTTAAGGGGTTCTGGTCAGGGTTTTGCACGGGGTCTAATAAGGATGCAACACAGGCGGCCGCAATAAGAACAACGAGCCTAGTCGGGTTCGTACCATGACAGCGTCAGACAAGGACCACCCAGGCTCAGTAAATCGAGAAGCTTACTTGGAGGTTCATGGGTAGTTACAAGTAGGGCTATGAGTAGGGTAACTATACTTATAACCCATATTAGGGGACTTATAACTTATAACCCCACTTATAGCTACCCTAAACCCTAATCCCAAAACCCTATACCCTTATTGAATCCCTTATAGAATCCCTTATAGAATCCTTATAGATCACTCTAAAGGGACCCTTAAAGGAACCCGTATAACTACCCATGAACCTCCACGTAAGAAATAGGAATGGGTAGATGTGACCCCGCCCCTTCAAGTCTGCCGGATTCCCTGAAGGCTTAAGGCCGGCCCTTGCCGGTGGCCATGCGCCAACCTCTTTTGCCGAGACTAATTAGGTTTAGGGTTTAGGGTTTAGGGTTTAGGGGTAGAGTGACTAATTCCCAGTTGGCATGTGTCTCCGCCCGATGCTGCGCTGGTGAGCGCAAACAGCAGGAGGAACATGCCCGCATCAACCGCTTGAAGGGGCACGGATCGTCCGCACGATGGCACCTTCAAGTTCAGAAAGACAGTTCCCGAATTCATAATATGGGAGTTTCCGAAAGTAGGGGTACCCTATTTTGGGGTTATAATAAGGATCCTATTATTTAGGGTACTAAATAAAGTGTCCCCTAATTATTTTCGGAAACTCCCATATCAACCCAAAGCCTATCCCAAGTATTAAGGTCCCTACCCAACCCCCATGTAGAATGTAGAACTGCGAGCTCGTGATCTCAGAGCTCTGAGGTGTTGTCCAGGATTCAGGGCCTAGGGCTTCGGGAGTGGGGCTTAGGGTTTAGGGCTTGGGATGTAGGGCTTAGGGTTTAGGGCTTAGGGTTTAGGGATCAGCGCCCAGAGTTTATTGAAGCGAGCGGGGGTGTTTAGGGCTTGGAGCTCCACCGCAGTTGGAAGTTGGGCCGGAAGTACACTAGGGTTGAGGGTTTAAGGATTTGGGATCTGGGATGAGAAACGAACATAGCTGCTGCTACAGGAGGGGTATAGTCGAGGATTTTGCAATTTGGTATGTCGGGCAAATGGATCATCATACAATTACAGCACAATAGATTCCCCAACCCTATACTGGGCATCCTAGTTAAGGATTTAAGAGCATGAAGTGTAGGGCCTGTCTCGGATGCTTGTGGAGCGGAGCAGGAACTGTAGGCCGTCCTGTTATTTCAAGTCAAGCCCATTTTTACGAAAGCCTAAACCCTGAACCCGAACTTCTCCGTCACTGCTTTAGGGCAGAAAGTGGGCAAGGGGTCAAAATGTGACCCCTGTGATCATCGAAGCCCCCAAGCCTATAAATCCTCGACCAGAAACCTGGAGCCCAGGACGCGCAGGCCTTTCACGAGGGCTCCACCGATGCTGGGGCCAACACTCCCGAAGCTTCGCAGCACTTGAGCCAGCCCAACTGGGAGTTTCCGAAAATGGGGGACCCTAATATAGTACCCTAAATAGTAGGATCCTTATTATAAGGACCCCAAAATAATGCACCCCTAATTTCGGAAACTCCCAACTCTCAAGCCTCAAGCAAAACACTAAATCCCAGTCATCCCCAGTCCCTAGGACAGACAGACAGACAGACACCCACACCCACACCCACACCCACACCCACACCCACAC
>BGNK01002981.1:0-55351 GCA_003297005.1 Symbiodinium sp. clade A Y106 | reverse complement strand
CACACCCACACCCACACCCACACCCACACCCACACCCACACCCACACCCACACCCACACCCACACCCACACCCAGCAACAGCGTTGCAATACCTCCATAAACACAGTGAGACCCCTTTAAATATTCTCTAAGGAAAGTAAGATGCTAAGACCGTAGAGCCGTAATCCTAAACCTACCCTAAACCTTAAACCCTAAATCCATCATGTGCGAGCTCCTGTCGGCCAAGGAGAAGGATGCGGCGGCGTTCGACGACGGAGATATCGGCCTGGATCTTCCTCCAGAGGCCTTGGGTTTTCAGTTTAGGAAGCTTAGAGTTTAGGGTTTAGGGGTTTAGGGTTTAGGGTTTAGGGTTGGCGATTATGGGTTCTTTTTGTTAGGTGAGGCGGTTCCTCGGTGTTTTGTATCTGTTTTGTTTTGGGCTTTAGAGGGTTTGTCAGGATTTTGTACTGGATTTTGAAGGGTTTTCTGGGGTTGAATAAGGGTTTCAGATTTTTGGGCTTAGGTTCGTCCGGGGCTTAGGATCTACAGTCCGTTTGGGGATTTAGCAGGGCAATACGAGTACTCATTAGAAGGGCCACATCTTCTTCATCTGTAGATATCTGGGTCTCTCAGCAGGGAGTAGCTTGTGGGTCAAGATTTGGGATTCAGCCCCTGTCGTACAGGAAAGTGGGCGCTGGGTCCTCAGTTCCCCAAAGTCTATGAGAGTTTAGGATTCGGGGTGTAGACTTTGGTTTTCAAAATCCGGGTTTAGGGTTTCAGGTTGTGCGGTGCAAGGTATAGAGCTTGAGGTTTCCAGGGTGTAGGGTTATTTAGGGCTCTGCACTTTAGCTGTCAGTGACCGTGCGTGTCTGGCACGTTTCGGGGTTTGGTGGTGGGTGGGGGGGNGGGGGGGGTGGGGCGGTGTCGGGGGTGGGAGAAACGACTTGTTTGGCCTCTTGCCATGCCACCAGGGACAGGGAGTCAACAACTCATGGCTTGAGCTGCGGCTCAATGCAGACTCCTCGTGCCCGTTCCCCTTCGTCCCGATTGTGCCATTAGCGCCTTAAACCCTAAACCCCAGCTCTTCTCACCGAGCAGTCCTGAAGTGTGTGTGTGTGCTTCAAAGTAGTGGAGACGTTTCTGTAGTTCTCAACAGAAGCAGACAATCGTCGTGACTTCTCCGCTATGTACGTTCGTACATGGCCCGAACTTGTGGAATGCGCTGGCTTGCGCTAGCGAAGCCAAGCAACTGAAGAAAATGTAGTTTCCCGGTTTCGCTTCTGTTTGCGCTTCGAAAATGCCAATTTTTTAGGGTGGGGCGTGTTTAGGTTTCAAGTTTCAGGTATTGGGATTTAGGGATTCCTTGAGACGGGACCCTTGATTTAGGCACGTCGGGATGCCTGGCCGAAACCAGATGCCTCCTCCTATTAGCACTGAGCCTGAAATCCTTGAAAACGGATAGCGAAATATACCCCTTCCATAGCTACTGCATAGGCAAACCGTCTCCCGTGGCCAGAGCGACCATGATTTGAACAATTCGGACCTAACCCTGAACAAAGTGCAAGTCCGACACATCACGGCTCTGTATTGGGGAAGTGCAGGTCAACCCCTGTCATCGTCCGGGGTTGCCCAGCCACCCGGAACTCAAACACCCCAACACCCAAAACCGAGAACCCTAAAAGCCAAACACAGACTCTTAGTAGCTGGGTAGGTAACCTTTAACCTTTTGGGGTTTATATATTCCTACCATAATTGGAAGGTTAACCGTTTTTGGGCTAAGGTATTCAGCACCTAGGGACTCTAGCATCTCCAAGAGAATCAAACTTCAGTGCGTGAGAGGCCGCCTACGTGCAAGTGCGCTACTGACCCGGTAGTCCGCCTGCCATTCCGAACTTTCCTCAAACGGATGTAGGGTCTGGCCGAAAGTTGGCATCAATATAGTACTTTACTACATTTCTACAAGCGTCATTACCAGATGTAGAAGGGTTATATCTGCTTTTCGCGCATCATGAAAACATAGAGCCTCAGTTCATACCACGGCATTGTTGACATCACGTTCCTACCTATCGTATGACTTTAATCGCAAGCCCTACACCCTAAACCCTACAGCACAGTCGACTCTATCGTTTGTCTACCTCCGGACACTTGTACCTTCATGCCCGATCAGGTTTTACGGGTTCCCGGAAGCCCCTCAATTCAGGATGTTGAGGGTTTGGGGTTTGGGCTTGAGAGTTTAGAGTTAAGTTAGGGGTTTGTGGTTCAGGGATTGGCGTTTTATAAGGGGGCCTTAACTAAATGAGGGATACTGAGCTCACATACCCTGCAGAACTCCGTTCAAACAGACCTGGATGTAGAGCTTCACCTGCACGGTTTGTGGCAATGCCAGTAGAGTACAGCGTGTTTGGTGGCTTCCAACTGCATTGGTGTTTAAGGTGAGGATTAGGTGTTTGGGACAAGGGAGTAGGGACTTGGGTAAATGTCAACTTTCCACCGTCGTGATTGTGGCGATAGAAGCTCAGGGGTTAAGGAGTAATTATAAGCCTCGAAAGGGCTTAGGATTTAGGGTGTCGATGGCCCTTGCTTTGCTGAAGATTAGACACCCACCGGCGGCTAAACCCTAAATCCCTAAACCCCTAAAGCCCTAAACTCCTAAATACCGTAAACCTTATCGCAAATTTCAGTCAGGCGACATTCAGGGGTTGCCCAACCTCCAAGCCCCGAACACTCTAAACCCAAACCCCTATTCAAGCTAATCAAGGCCTCTATGTTAGATGGTCAGAGGCTCGCGGCAATACCGCATTCCGGACAAGAGGCTTCAATCAAGGGGTACCCAGGGCCACAACGACTGAAACATAATATTGGGGCCTGCAGAAATCGGATAGGTTTGGGGTACATTGCGTAGTACTATAGGTATAACTAATTAAGAACGAAAAGCAACAATCGTTTTCATTATGAAGACGTCTATATGAGACCCTACACCGGCAACCGTTCGGCATTCAATTGTTCTTCACGGTATAGGCCAGGGATGGCTTTGCCGTTGACTTGCACCGAATGCTGCGGTTTGTACCGTCAACTACAGCTCAAGCCGCATCTTAAGCCCTAAGCGTTCTGGCACATATGACCGTAGGATGGACTCCAGCACTGCGACATCGCGACTACGCCCTAAACGGGCCCTAAATCCAAGCTGTTGGGCATGTCACTGCCTAGCCCTGTCTGAGTTCCAAACTTTCGCGCTGCTTCCGATGATGGTGATGACGGTGATGATGATGTTGTTGTGGTGTAGGGGATGCAAGCAATGGTAGTGATGATCTGGTTCCCGAGCAGCCTTTCGATGGCCTTGTGTGCAGAAGGTTTCAACATGTTTTCTCCAACCAGCTGTCCTGAGTTGATCTCAGCATGCTCGCTCATAGCCAACCCTTAGACACTTCTCGGATCATCTGGTTTTAAGCTGGTCCGAACATCTTTGTAACTGTTTGTACAAAGCCAGTTGCCGTCCGGATGGGATCTTTCCCCATAATCATATACGCTCCCAAATATGAACCTACATAACTACTATCCTAAACCCAAGTACCTTATTATTGGGTCCTTTGGACCCTCTGGGTTTCTGGCTCATCACCTTGTCCCGAGTTGGTCTGAACATCGATGAAGCCTCTCCTGCCAACATACTATAGGGGTCTTAATAATTACCAATGTTATTGTGAGGGCTCGAATCGCCCCGTAGTGAGGGAACATCGTAGCCCCAGTGCCCGAATGCGATGGCCCAAATGGGAAATGCGGGCACGCCACTTCGATAAGAAGTTCCGCCAGAGCGACGAGTTCAGCCAGAACCTCCCAGCGAAGAACGTCCAGTCCTTTGCCAAGATCCTCAAGAAGTTCTTCGAGAACAAGAAGGACGACTGCAAGAAGAATACCGACCAGAGGACTCCCGACTGCGACATGCTGAAAAACAACTCTATGGTCTCTTACGACTACAGCCTACAGCGATGCGTCTTGGAGGACCGCGATGCCGACGGCAGCTGGACAATGCAGTGGGGGATCGAGGATGCCACTGCGAGCCACTCCCAGGCTGAGACCACGAGGTTGCCGGAGGAGCTCCTGAAGACCGAGGTCATCAAGTCCTACGACGAGGCCCGTGAGGTCAACGAGCTGAACGTCCAGGACGTGAAGCTCTGCTTCCGCTTCCAGAAAGATGAAGCGGGCAGGACGACGGCGGACATCGTCAAGGAATTTTTCAAGCCGAGGCCGAAGTACTCGGACACCCTTTGGGCGAGATGCTGGTGGAACGGGCCCAGATCCCCGCCAACATCGATGGCGTGTTTAAGCACCACTGGGGTACCACTGAGAGGATCTACAAGACTCCTTCCACCAAAAGCACCGCCTGAGTGTCCAAGACACCCGAGAAAGACTTAGCCGAGTTGGGGAATACTGCTGTGCAGATTGCCCCATTGTAACACATGCATCCGTAGTGCTGCGGAACGATATTACTGCAGTGCTTGGATCCACCATTGTCGCCTGTAGTTTCTTCGTCGTAGTTTTGGATAGTCTTTTCTTCGTAGTTGTGTGTTGTGTTCTTTTCCGCTGAGCCCAGTCGTGCGTATACGCCGTCACTGCGCTCACATGTGGCTCAGTATGAGGGTCCCGCAGAAAGGATTGCCTGTTGGGGGCCCGTTTGCAGGAAGACCTTTGCTGCAAAGCAGGCTGGATGGTCAAGCGTTGCCCTCTTGAGTGCATACCATCGGATTTCTGCTCCAAGGGGATAAATTTTGCTTACTTGCAATTCACGGCATCTCATGCATGTGTTTTCCGGTTGCTCTACAGCGAGCTCACGAGCAGCAAGTGCTGCAAGTACCGCAGCGCGTTCTAGTGGAAGTGTTTTTTGGGATGGAGGGTGCGAGCTGACGGTTTTTGTTCTTGCCTCGTGCTTGGCCGGTTAAATCAGCTCCGCCTTGTCCTCCCGAATCGCAGATTACTGCTCCAGGGCGGCATAAGCCGTCTCTGAGTGCATACTGCGTCTATGTAGAATTTACTGCAAGAAGTTTTGGGACGCGCCTTACTGAAGGCACGACGGTCCGCATCCAATCCAATCCAATCCAATGTTATTGTGGAGACTCCTTATTACATAGTATAATGGACCCCAAACCCTATTGGAACTATTAAGTCCCCGATATTAGAGTCACAGAGGGCTTTTCGAGAAGTTGTTTTGCCAAGACGTGGGAGCAAGCCAAGCGCTTCCAGTTGCACTTCTTCTTCTGTTACTATATAAACCAGCATTCGTGCAAGTTCGCGGGATTTGCCGTGGCTGTGGTCTATGGCTGGATGCGGATTGACTCCCCTGCGAACGTAGGCACTGTATCCAGCAACATATAGAGTCATGATCTGCCATTATGATACGCGTCTGCAAGTAGTCCTTGGGGCTTGAGCCAGCCAGCAGAGTAAGACTACTACGAGCAGTCCCGCCATACCATCATGCATCATTTGACAACCGATATGTCTCCAGCGCCTTCGCCGTAAAACCTAAACCCTGAACAAGGCAAAAGCAGGCATTTCCGTCACATCCGCTTTGAAACTGGCCAGATAACTTCTCTTCGACTATGGCAAGAGACAACCTGGCCTTAAGTCCTAAATGAAACCCTAAACCCCTAGGCCCCAAATCTTAGGTTTCGATACCCCAAACCGTAGACCCCGAACCCTGAGCCTCTTGAGCTGAATTCATCTACAACCCCGAATCCGCTTAGCTTTACCACCGGAATTCTAGAAGTCCTAGGTCCTTGATGTCCAGTGCCTGAATCATAGGGACCCTAAGGGGGTAGGGGGAAGGGGGTAGGGGACTATACTTCCTTAATTAAGCCTTACTAGGCCTTATTAGGGGTATTAAGGCCCCCTAACCCCGTCCCCTCTACCCCCCAAAGGGTCCCTTTGACTGAAGTTGTTCGTCATGCAGTCAAAGTTGACTTTGCATTACGCCCAAACTCCGTATAAGATCAAAGAAACCAGAAAACCCTGAGCCTTAAACCCGTAAGCCATAAACCCTAAACCCCTAAACCCTGAAACCTAAACCCTAAACCCTAAAGCCTAAAGCCCTGAACCTGCCTCGACCCAAAATGCCACGTCGAACTGGAATGGAGCCCTGCTTTTTGCGCAAGCGGAGCCTTCGTCGGGTTGAGGAGTTCAGAAGTTTAGGGTTTAGCGGTTTAGGGCTTTACGGTTTGGATATAGGGGTTTAGGGTTTAGGGTGGACGAGTTCAGGAATTGAGAGCTTCGGGTTATGTAGGGTTAAGAGTTGAGGAGTTTGGGGTGGTTTTAGGGTTTTGGCGGTTGAGGGTTAACTCTGGTTTCTTTTGGGATTTAACAAGCATGGATAGTTCTCTAAAGTTGCGGTCCGTTTTAGGATTCGCTTGTAAGGGTGCCGTACAAGTTTGGGGACTTAAAAAAGAGACACTTATTTAACCGCTGATGCAAGAACCTCGCTCAGACACCCCTGCATCACAAGCATGTTCATGGGTAGTCTTTTAACCCATATTAGGGGACTTATAACCCCACTTAGAACTACCCATGAACCTCCAAGTACACCCCTTTAGGTGTTTATGGGGTTTAGGGTTGAGGGTTTAGAACCCCAAACAGAGCCGGTCCACAGGGGCCCCAAAGTAGCACGGCGCCCTTATAAAAAGGACCCTAAACGGGAGCCTAATTTGGAGAACTTCTTCAGAACTCCGCAGCAGGCCGGGTTCTGAGGGTTTAGGCTCTCACGGTAGGGTGTTGGTCTTAGGGTTTAGGGTTTAGAGGTTTATAGGTTTAGGGGTTCAGGTTTAGGGTTTAGGATTTTAGGGTGAGGATGTAGCCTTCAGGTTTAAGGTTTGAGGATGTACGTCTTGGCAAGATCCTGCGGGCTCTGCATAGACACCTGATCTGCGTTTTTGTTAAGGAGTTTAGTTAAAGTGACCACTTACTCACTATTGATCCCCATTGTGGCAACTTAACGTAAACTGAACTTAAACTCCTTAACAGGAACTCAGTGATCTGTTGTTCTTTATGAACGCAACTCTTCGGCATGCTTGCCCGGGACGTACCGTGCTGCCTTTCTGACGGCCCGCAGAAGCCCATTCCGCAAAGATATCGCGCAGCTTTGAAGTCTAACCCTGCCTATTCCCTATCACCTTAATTCCTAACCCCCTAAACCCCACACCCCAGCTACTACTTTTGGTCCTTTGCCCTGAGCGCCCCAAAATTCAAAAGCTCTCGTACCGTTCAGCGCATTCAGCTCTCAAGCCTTTGCCCTCATCCGTCCGATCACGGCATTTATCTCGTTGGCGTGTGGCACTCAGTGCTACCGCATCAGTGCTACCACATTTGAGGCAGGATTTAGGGCCTGTATATGGAAGTTTCCGAAAAATAGGGGACCCTAATATAGTACCCCAAAATAGTAGGATCCTGACTAAAAGGACCCCAAAATAAGGTACCCCTAATTTTCGGAAACTCCCATATATAGGTTGCGTAGGGTCCAGAAATAGCCCCAAAGTCTCGTCTGCACGGGCCAGCCTGCAGGATAAATGATGCTGATGATGCTGGCCCACGTTTTCCTAGACTACTGTCATAAGGACGTTTAGGGGGGTAGGGGGGAGGGGGGTAGGGCACCATACTATACTTCCTTAAATAGGCCTTATTAAGTCTTTATTATGGGAATTAAGGCCCCCTTAAGGCCCCCCCTACCCCCCCCAAAGGGTCCTTATGACACTGTGAGGAAAGCTTTCAAACACATGTCCGAAAGTTGCGTCAGGTTTTGCCCAGTGTCGCCCGCCAGAAGCCAACTGATGCTCATGATGCTGGCTTAAGTTGCTTTCGAACTTTCTTCGCCCCCGCCTATTCTCGCCGTGCCCAAATGATGCTCGTGATGCTCGCTCAGCTGGTTTGCAAACAATGAGAACAAAAACATGCGAACAAGCCTTGAACCTGGAATACGGCCAAAGCCGACCAGTTAGGCAGGACGACAGCTGCGAGAGGTTTGTGAGGTGGGCTTCCGACAGTGCATCACAATGTCCAACTGATGCTCATGATGCTGGCCCAGATTTCGCCACGAAGTTGGCCCATCAGCAACTGGAATTTTGAGCTGTTGTGGCTCCCACCCATGCCGTGCTTTATCGCCAGACACCCTTTGCCAGCATCCCCAATGATGCCGATGCTGCTCAGTTTTGTAGGGTTTAGGGTTTAGGGTTTTCCAGACCACCTCATCAAAATGCCTGACAAACACCGAACAAAGCTTCTGCAGAACCCTGACAACACCTTCTAAACGATTCCAGAAACCTTGAACGCGAAAGATTGCCAGAACCTCAACTGAAACCCTTGCCGAAGCCCTTGCCGAATCCTTCCACCAGACCTCGTTAGATTGGGCAACAGTTGCAAACACCCTCAGAGAACGCACAAGTAGCCTGAAGACAGAGAGGATGTTGGTTTTCCTGTCAGAACCTTATATACCCTACTGTGGTCTCCTGATTATAAAACCCCCCCCCAAACAACTCAGGCCACGCAATAATAATGGCGGGGGGGCCGCCTCTCTGATCTTTGGTTGTTTGAGGGGGCCGGGGTCGAAGTTGTTCGGGGGCCGGGGCTCTCAGTAGTAGTACACTTAGTAGTACAGTAGTACAGTAGTACAGTAGCACAGTAGTACAGTAGTACAGTAGTACAGTAGCCTTAAGTCTGGCTGGCTGGCTGGCTATCTCTCTTCTCTGTGTCTCCTCTATCTTGCCTGTTTCTGTCTCTCCTCTTCGGGGCGTCACTTTGTAGTAGGAGTGCTTATTTACCTAAACCTTAAAAATTTTAAACCGGGACGGGTTTTAGGACTACTGAGGGGTGGTTTATTATTACGTGCAGGCCGAGTTTAGCTCTATTGAGGGGACCTTGTATTATTGAGTTCCGTGCCGAGTTTAGCTCTATTGAGGGGACCTTTAATAATCACGAGCCCACATTAAACCCATCCACTCCTCAACCAACCGTGGCGTAAAAACTTCGAAGACACGAAAACCAGGGCCAACAAGCAAGCACACACTAGAGCGTAGAATCCTAAACCCTAAACCCTACTTGGAGCTTCATGGGTAGTATAAGTAGGGTAACTATACTGATAACCCAGAACCCCACTTATAACTACCCATGAACCTCCAAGTAAGCCCAACCTTGAACCCTAAACCCTAAACCCTTAAGCCCTAAACCCTAAACCCTGAACCCCAAACCAGGAATCCAACACCTGAAAAGCCTGGACTTGCGATCCTAAGCCCAAAGCCTTGTAGTCCAAAACGGTTTAAGGTTTAGGGTTTAGGGTTTAGGGGTAGTTGTCAAAATCATGGTCCCTTTGTGGGTACCCTACATATTAGGTGCCGTATTATATTAAGGACACCAAAAGGGACCATAATTTTGACAACTACCCAGATCCAGAACCTTCACAGGAACGTCCAACTCTAGGTTCCTGAGTAGTACCCTTTTGGCCCTTCTAATTTGGAGTCCCCTTCTTATCACAGAATACTAGGAAAAGGGTAGCCTTATTACAAAACGGCTACTCAGGAACCTAGAAAATCCGAAGCCCGAAATCCTAAATCCCTAAACCCTCAACCCTAAACCCTAAGCCCTAGACCCTAAAGCCCGAAATCCTAATAACTTCAGCTTCAGACTGGTGGTGTTTTTTCTGCTCAGGTCATGGCAAGCCGTTTGGATGCAGGAAGTACTACAGCGGCCGAAATTTGGGAAATTTGGGTTTAGGGTTTAGGGTTTCAGGTTTTGGGTTAGGGCTTGGGAATACCTTGAGCCCCTCTCGGATTCTTGGCACGTACTATAGGGGCCTTAATAGTTACCTATACGATTTTGGGGGCCCTTTTTATAACTAAACCCTATTCTAATTGCCCTAAACCCTAAACCCTAAACCCTATATCATAGAACCCTTATAGATCCCTTATTTTGTAATTAGAGTAGTCTTATTTCATTAAGGCCCTTAATACAGAACCCTACTATAGATCGCTTCAAGACCATTAAGACCCCTTTAAAGGCACCCTTTAAAGGAGCCCCGAGTCGAATTATTGAGGCCCCTATATCATAGTACCCTTATACTAGCCCTTATAGTATCCCTTATAGACCCCTTTAAAGGAACTCTATTCTGATTAGTAAGGCCCCTATATTTCAGCTTCAGGGCTCAGCTTGGGGCTTCGGTTTTGCGGGCTTAGAAGGTTTCGTGGACTTGGGGCAGAGACTTCAGGGCTCCGGGTTTACGGCTTCTTGGTCTAAGGGTTACCTTAACCCTGAAGAACCTACCTTTTTAAGGACTTATATAAGGAAATCATAATAAGGAACCCTAAAAAGGTAGGTTCTTCAGGGTTAAGGTAGGGTTTAGGGTTTAGAGTTTAGGGTTTAGAGATTAGGGCTTAGGCTGGGGGTTTAGGGTTTAGGGTGAGGCTTCTTGGTGTAGAGGTTTGGGGCAAGGGTTGAGGGGTTAGGGTTTTTCCGACATCTTCCAGCTTTAGGAGCAGTCTGCGTCGCGAGTAGGTTGCCATTTCGATCTAAAGGAAGACGATTCGTTGAACCCCCGCAAGGTTTATGCCCGGGATTGCAGGTTCAGAGAGGAAAGTCCCCCCTAGACCCTGAACCCTGCACCCTATACCCTAAAGCCCTAGACCCTTAAACCTTAAACCTAAACCCGAAACCCTAAACCCCTAGACCCTTAAACATTAAACCTGAACCCGAAACCCTGAACCCTAAACCCCTAGACCCTTAAACGTTAAACCCAACCGGAAACCCTGAACCCTAAACCCCTAGACCCTTAAACCTAAACCCGAAAAGGCCTGAAGTTCCCACAGAAAGAACAGAGTTCTTAGTGCTCTTGAACCCACGACTTCTAGGACTCAAGCTGCGCAGCGCGTCTGGAAGTTTCTTTCGGTTCAGGCTTTCGGAACTTCGTAGAGTTTAGGGCTTAGGGTTCAGGGCTTAGGGTCCAGGGCTTGGGGTTTAGGGTTCAGGGTTTAGGGTAGAGCCTACGCCATGTACGGTTCATCATCATGGAGTATGTATATGAGGATCCGATCCTCCTTTATAATTGTCAAGAGAATCCGTCACGCCTAGAATAAGGACCTAGAGGCATCCTGATTTCAAGAATCTACCCAAGAGGTGCAACCAGCGTGAAGCATCTTTCAAGCAGTGCAAGGTAGCATTTGCAGCTTACTTGGAGGTTCATGGGTAGTTATAAGTAGGGTTATAAGTAGGGTAACTATACTTACAACCCATATCAGGGGACCTACAACCACACTAAATACCCTAAACCCTAAACCCTATAGAACCCTTAAAGGAACCCCAACCCCCACTTATAACTACCCATGAACCTCCAAGTACAGTGCAAGCACCATAAGCTCCTCCACGAGTCTGCAAGACCCCGAACTATAGGTTTAGGGTTTAGGCTTTAGGCCTACCGAGACCCTTTAAATTTTGGATGTCTTATTCTATGGGCAGGATCCTAAAATAAGAAGCTAAGGTAGCAAAACAAGGTATTACATTGAAGTAAGGTTTCAGGAATAGTTAGTTTTTCCTTCAGGGCTCACAGGTCGGTTTCGAGACACCTTCGCTGCAAAAGTGTACACTAAACCATAAGACTCCACCGCCACACCTTATGCCAGAAGTCCTTTGCACCCCGTGCTCTGACACTTCAACATGCAGTTGCAGCCTCAATCCTTAAGCCCAAGTTGGGTCCTTAACACTAAATCCGAAACGCTAAACCCCAGACCCTCAGTTTTGGACCCTCCAAGCCCTACACCCTAAAACCTCTAAGCCCCGAGCCCTCTGCACCTCAGGCAACGGTCAGCAGGCCGGGGCCTGACCTTCACATGTTCGGGGATACCAGCTTCAGCCAAAAAAATCACCTAAAACCATAGGTTCAGGGTCTAGGGCCTAGGGGTTATTCAGTGGTTTAGGGTTTAGGGGTTTCGGGTTTAGGGGTTTGGGGGTTTAGGGTTTAGGGTTTAGGGGTGACAGGTTAGGGCTTCAGGATGCCTCAGCCGACAGTTCCTTGTTGTCGGGGTTTCATCATGCAGTGATCCTTGCTAGAGTTCCAGGCACGTCTATTCCTCAACTCAGGGATTTCTGCCTAAGCCCTAGCCCGAGTTTGAGCTCAAATTGGTGTTTTAGGGCTTGACTTCTTGGAAGCCTAACACCTTTACATTGGTTTTGTGTTTAGGGCTAAGCCCAAAGAGGAACACCAACCCAGCACCTAAAGGTGCGTGTAGACCCCAAACCTAGCTGCAGAAATGCTACATCCGACATTCCAAAAACACGGCGCCTGAGTCTAGATGGTGCAGCCCCGAGTTATCCTGAAGCACTGCCGCTCAGATGTCATGAAGACGGACTTCGAATGTCGGAAGCACTAAACCCTAAAAGCAGGAAAGTCGGACAATGGGGATGTTTGTTGGTTTCCACACGAGAAAGAGCCTCGGCCGTGTGGCACCTTAGAGACAGCATGCTGCGTGAGAGACAGCCCTCGCATTATCAGTACTAATCTTTTCTTCCTAGTTCTGTGATGACGATCAGTAGTTCTACTTCTTCTTCTACTACTTCTATTGCCGCTGCTCCTGCTACTATGAGTACTGCTCCTGCTGCTGTTCCACCCCTCCTCCTCCTCCGCCTCCTCCTCGTCCCGCTCCTCCTCCTCCTCCTCCACCTCCTCCTTTTTCTCCTCCTCCTCCTACAACGTGCTGGTGGTGCTGCTGCTACAAACTACTACTCTTACTAATTTTACTCTTACTACTACTAGTACGACGACGACTACGACTACGACTAGACCACGACCACGGCGCATGGCCACGACCACGACCACGACGGCGACTGACGACGACCGCTGTTATCTCAGTGTCCCTTTCCGGAGAATCTGTTGTTGCCAGTCATGGTTTGATTTTGGGTGCGTGCATTTTCGGCAGCAAGTAACAGGTAGCATCAGCCGTGCTTCACAAAATTCCGGAGTTCTGAACCGGAAGCCGGAGCTTTCAGGCTGAGTAGTGAACGCTCTGCTGGTTTTAGGGCTGGGGCCGGCATCCTGTCATTACTCGATAGGTGAGGACAGTCCTTGTTCAGCTGTTTCAGGTCTATTACCTTCCCGGCAGCTTCATCGCACCAGCCACCGGTGCCTACGCTGTGCCTGGGGGGATGATGCCACAGCCTGCAGGGAACCCGCAACCGACGGTTCGCATGGTGCCAATGGCGCCCACTCCGGTGCACGGCTCAGAGCCCTTAGGGCAGGATTTGGGGTTGATACTGTCAGCGTTTGGTCCATGCTGCGACCGTTAGTCGTGAGGGCTAGTTACGTAGGACTATGCAGGGAGGCACTTGTTATCAAGACCTTTTGAAGCCGTGCGCGTATGTGGGCAGGGCCGCGTAAAGAAGATAGAAGCACCTGAGTCTCAGCGTGAAGCATTCAAGGGCCTCGAAAGCGTAGAGACCTTCCAAAAACGCACGAAGTCGTCACTTGGCGAGACCCTTGCACCCAAGATGTGGAACCCTCTCTGCGGCCGTCGAACGCAAACCCATGAATTTTCGAGCCTTCGCAGCTTGCAGCGAGATTCCTTCTGTCCCCAGCACACTTTTCCCTCAAAAATCGGAGAAAATCTCCTGACATCTGAGGTTTAGGGCTTCGGGTTTAAATCTCCGGAGACTCACCTGGCATCTATAATCTAGGTGGGAATGCCAGCGCCCCTCTCCGTCTCCAGTCGCACGCTTGGACAAGCCCTTCGGCACGCCTCAGTCAGTTTTTCTGAAGATCAGTATGTAATAATTGTATGTATATATATATAAGGACATATATATTATATTATATGATATGAGATGATATTATATTATATCATATTAGATCATTTTATTTTATTTTATTTTTTATTTTTTAATATTATATAAATATGTATATCATATCATATCATATATATATATTATAGGGTATATTGTACTCTTTTTAAAGTAGTAATACTTTATAGTGTACAATCTATGTTATACTATATTATACCTTAAGTGGAGGTGGAGGCCGGAGGGCTTGGTTGCGCTGCAGGGGTCCTCGAATGACTCCCTGGTGCTTAGTAGGGAATGGGGGGAATGGATCCCTCTTAAGGGTTCCTTTAAGGGATCTTTAGGGTTCCTTTAAAGCGATCTATAAGGGTTCCCTTTTGGGTTCCTTTACTGTCTGGTGCTTAGTAGGGAATGGGGCATGGGGGAATGGATCCCTATAGTAGTCCCTAAATAATC
Organism: Symbiodinium sp. clade A Y106; assembly: GCA_003297005.1. Taxonomy (NCBI): domain Eukaryota; class Dinophyceae; order Suessiales; family Symbiodiniaceae; genus Symbiodinium; species Symbiodinium sp. clade A. The sequence continues at coordinate 41,125 of BGNK01002981.1, read as the reverse complement.
CCCGAAAGGAGTCCCAATATCCCATTCCCTACTAAGAACCAGACAGCTGAGGGGCCTTTTGGATTTAGGTAAAATTTGTGAGGAACCCTACTTGGAGGTTCATGGGTAGTTATAAGGGTCCCTTTAAAGGGATCTATAAGGATTCTACAAGGGTATAGGGTTTAGGGCCTACTTGGAGGTTCATGGGTAGTTATAAGTAGGGTTATAAGTAGGGTAACAGTACTTATAACCCATATTCGGGGACTTATAACCCCACTTATAACTACCCATGAACCTCCAAGTAAACCCCAACACCAGAAGCTGAGAGTTCGCCATCCACGGCTCGAAGGACAGCGCAGAGAGAAGAGGCTCCCAAATCTCGAAGAACCCCAAACCCTAAACCCTAAACTGTGTCCTCACCCCCAGTTTGGGGTTGAGGGTTTGGAGTTTTTGGGGTTTAGAGTTTAGAGTTTAGGGTTTAGGGTTTAACGAGGATTTTTAGGTTTTGGGTTGAGGGGTTTAGGGTTTAGGGTGCCCGCAGAAGCCTTGAAGCTTTGAGAACCGTGGGACCCTCATGCTGCAGCTAGAAAACGCACCAGACAGCGAGAGAGAGGAGAGAAGCTGTGAGCCCATGGCTGAGGTTGGTGTGCCTCAGGCTCTTCCCCCGGGTGCCCGGGTTATCCGCGCCTCGCAGCCGGCGCCCATGCCGGGTGCGCCGCAGGTCATGCCGGCATCCGCGACAAGGCAGGGCAGGGTCTGAAACCCCAAACCTCTGAAGCCTAATCCCGAAACTCGATACCCTAAGCAGCTTTTGGGGCTGGGGTTGAGCCCGGAAGCAGCCCGGCAATGAGGGTTTCGAGTTCAAGGCCACAAATAAACAGGGGTTGCGGGGTTGGAGTTTTAGAGGTTTGCGGGTTTGTGGTTAAGGGTTCAGGGGCTTAGGGCTTAGGGTGCAGGGTCTAATGCTCAGCATTTGGGCTTAGGGTTGACGGCTTTACGGGTTTAGACTTTAGGGTTCAGGGCAGTGTCGGCCACAAACACAAACCTGTAATGTAGAGGTCGGAATAATTAGCAATAGTAACTACGCTACGCCCTTAAATCCAATTCCCCAAAACCCTATTCTAACGATTCAGGCCCCTTTTTTGCGGTGGTCCCATCGAGAGCAAGTGAGAGACACCAGGCCTCTGATCGCGTGCCCTGCACTGCAGTTGGTCTAAACCCTAAACCCTAAACCCTACATTACCCTGTGTAAAAAAAGCCTTGTAACACACTAACCCCTAAACCCTACAGGCCCTACGGAAGAAGAGTTTCCGAAAATGGGGGACCCTAATATAGTACCCTAAATAGTAGGATCCTGATTATAAGGACCCCCAAATAGGTACCCCTAATTTTCGGAAACTCCCTACAAGAGAGGGCTGTGAAGCTCTTGGGTTTGGGGCCTGGCCGTGAGGCCCTACGTGGTGGGCGGGCCGGCCTACGCAGCACAGCCAAGACAGGCCGCAGGTGTAGGATTTGTGTTGATGCATTTAGGGCATTTAGGGGCTGTACTATGTCGTTGTGTTCTGGGGGACTCATCATATGATTATATGTGATTCTACAGATCACCTGTAGAACTAGCTACCTGCTCTGTTGATTTAGAGCTCACACACGCTCACAAGACGCGAGCCAACAATGATTGAAGTTTGTGTTGCATGCCCTTGGTTGCAGTGATGGTCTGCACGAGACATCCCTGTGCTTTCAATTTCGACAAAACACCAAGCATGTGAACCAACTTATGAATCCTGCTGACAGTCCTCAACCAAAACCCAGAGACTCCAATATCCCGGGTTGGCGGTGTTTCTTTAAAATTTTTTAGTAACCACCAGCAAACAGGTGCATTTGTACAGCAAATGTAAGTGTTTGTGTAGGAAAAGCCATAAAGCAACCGGTTGCTTTATGCGTTTCTCCATAGAAAACCCACATTCAAGGGGTTGGGCTACGGGTGTTTCTCTTAACATTTTTAGTCACCACCAGCGAACAGGTGCATTTGTACAGATTAAGGAATACACCTTAAATCATAGTAGGATCCCTCATATGATTTAAGGTATATTCCTCAGGATATTGGAGTCTCTGGAAACAGCAGCCCCCGAGATGATAAGGCTGCATCGCAGAAAGAAGTGTAGGATATAGTTTCCCAAATATTTACCAAAATTATTCCTTAGGGCTCCTTTTTAAAAACTACAGCAAAAATGTAGTTTATCAAGGCCCCTGTATTACTCATGCATGAAAACCTGAGCATGTGACACTTGTGACCCTGTGGAGAGTTCAGTAGGGTATGGGGCATTTAGCTACTCCTATTCTAGGCTCTAGCAGCCGCAGCAGGAGCAGCAGCAGGAGGAGGAGCAGTAGTCCCTCAACCCAAAACCCTAAACCTTAGGTTTAAGGATTAAGTTTTTAGGGGGCAAGGTTTAGGGGTTAGGGCTTAGGGAAGCCAACATCCCAAGCCCTAATCCCTCTTCTCAACTGCCAGGTTCGCGCTGGAGTTCTGAATATGGTTTACGGCCTAGAGTGCAGGGTTTTTGGGAATAGGGTAGTTTTTGTTAGTGCTGTTTTGCGGGTCTATCACCATGGGTTTCTTCGTCTGGTTCCAAAATTTTTCGGTGGGGCCAGGCCGGTTCACCTTGCTTGCTTCAGAAACCCCTACTATAGGGGCCTTAACAAGAACCTATACTTTTTTGGGGGTTCCTTATTATGATTATAAGTATAATCTGCCCCAAAGCCCTAATTATTCTAATTGTTAAGGCCCCTGTATTACGCAGTTTTTTCGTGTAAGCTAGCCCTGGTGCGTCAAGGGACACACACACACACACACACACACGCTCACTGCTTGATGCAGTCGGCGGGCAATGCGTTGTCAAGTGTTCCGACCACGAGTTCTGCGATGCCGCTGAGTGTGTATCAGTATACCGCAAATCTTGACAGAGGCCACGACAGATGAAGGCGCTGGCCAAAGCAAGATGTCCTGCCAGTGTGAGTGCGAAGGGCAGTGGGGCAAGCAGAGTCCTGGCTACACGATGTCGCAACTGGACGCAGTGATGTCCAAGTGCAAGGATCCGTCCCAGATCATCTACGGGTTCGACTCCGCGATATATTTCATGGAGAAGAAGTTTGCAAGCACAGGAGAGATGAGCGCAATAGATTTGTGAGCCAGCATCTAACATGCAAGGAATTTAAGCGGACAAAGCGACAAACAACTGCGGACTCCTCGAGATTTTCCTCGAGAAGCAGAAAATGCTACATCACGTGGTCCACCAGTGGCTCGAGACACGGGTCGGGTTGAATCAGCCAATTTGGGAGTTTCCGAAAATGGGGGACCCTAATATAGTACCCTAAATAGTAGGATCCTTATTATCAGGACCCCAAAATAAGGTTCCCCCTAATTTTCGGAAACTCACATTTGGAGGCATGGTGGGATCAGACCTGAAGTTCGGCAATCCCGACCTGAAGACCCATCGACTTAGGAGTTTAGGGTTGGGGGGTTTAGGGTGTAGTGAAGTGTATGGGTTTAAGGGGTTTAGGGGTTTAGTGCTCGTTCCTAGTTCTCTCGCGTCTAGCAGACTGGGTCCTAAAAGAAAGCTTTGGTAGGTTGTTGTGCAGCAGCACCTTAGCCCCTTATACATCCGACACCGAAACCCTACGATGCTCTAGACTTGAACACGCCCTGAATGCCAGGGAGTTCGCACCACCAAGACTGGTGAAGTGGCTCCCAGCGAGGTTGCTTGGGGGTTTGGGGCACGTACACAGAATGCAGTTTCATGATTGCGGTGACCATGATTATACTCGCTTTTTCTGGTAAGTATTCTTCGTGACAAGCCCGCCGTTTTCGCAATTTCATATTCGTATATGCCAGCGTAGATCCCGAATCAAGAACTCCGAAGCCCCTGAGCCATGCACCATAATAAACCACAAAAGCCCTAAGCCCTAAACCCTAGCACCAAACCGCGTGAAACCGCGCCAAAGCGCAGAGCTCGAGAGGCCGAATCGTCTTGCCCTGCTACTGGTAGGACTTTACGCATTGTGGGCTTTCGAAGGACGAAAGCTTCACGTACTGCCCGTGGGTGTTTCAGACAGGCTGGATCGTTGAACTCAAGATGTGGCAGCCAATCCTCAAACTTTCCGGGAAGTAGCAGACCAGAAAAAGAAGCACGAGCCGCCGAAGAGTGCCGCCAAAGCTTGCTTGACATTTGGGAGTCTCCGAAAATAGGGGACCCTAATATAGTACCCTAAATAGTAGGATCCTTACTATAAGGACCCCAGAATACGGTACCCCCGAATTTCTGCAAACTCCCATTTCGAGTTCGAGCACCTTGGAGGCGAACCTGCGAAGAAGCAGTGATTTTTACGGTGCTGCGGACCACGGCCGAAGGGGACTGTTGCGAGAACCCGGACTTCTTCCAAAGGGCCCATATAAGTGTACCGAATAGTATATACTTTGGCCTAAGAGTACCTATACAGAAACCCCTTGAAGGCGCGGGGCCTTAATAATTTCCTACACTATTTGCGGGGTTCCTTATTATACTATAAGGGTTCCTTATTATAATTATATAGTATAAGATACCCCAAAAGCCTGTTCTAATTGTTAAGGCCCCTATATTAGACTATATACCTGCGCCTTCAAGAGCCTACTGTATAGGCACTCAAGGTTCCAGATTCAGAGTTCAGCCCCAATTTCTTGGACTTTGCAAGTCTTACGAAAGTGAAGCGTAGCGGCGTAATAAGCGACTTCTCTGATGACAGTAGTTTTGCTCATGCATTGTTTGGGTCTGATATTTTTTAAATAGCCAAAGTCCACGCTCGAGATTCCAAAACCACCTACGGTGACTCCAAGACCTAAACTTCTAGAACCTTAAACCCTAAACTGTCAGCCCGGATGTCTTGCTTGAAGACAGAAGCCCAAAAGTCTGGGGGACGAAGTAAGTAGTTATGTATTAGAGTCATAAGCGCACCCAAAGGGATCCTAATTGTGTTGTGATATTTTTCGTCCTGGAAAACATTACTAGCAGCTACTTACTAGGCCCCCGACCCCCCCCCCCCGACCCTAAACGCTACGCCTTCAATGTCAACCCGAATTGCTGAGACCTGGTCCTTACCCAACCTTACTTAATCCCGAAGCCCTAGACCTTTACCCGAGACTGCCCCAAACCTTTCCCCCTTTGACCCGAGACTGCTCGGTTTATGGTTTATAGGGTTTGAACCCTAATCCCTAAACTCTAAACCCTAAACCCCTAAACCCTAAACCCCCAAACCCTAAACCCCTAAACTCTAAACCCTAAACCCCTAAACCCTCCTACGCCCTTACACCCTAAAATCCCTGAGCCGCAGGCTCTGAAGCTCTTGAAGGAAGGCTCGAGACTGGCGCAAGCATCTCGGGAGTCCGCACCCCCGTAAGTAGACTAGGTATCGATTTGGGATAGCTTTTAATTTTTTGGTTGCTTAATTTAGGGTTTAGGGTTTAGGGGTTTAGGGTTTAGGGTTTAATAGCTTAATTTAGAGCCCTAATTATAAATAGCTTATTTTAGAGTCGTAACTATAAATAAGTGTGGGAACTGTTGAACTCGACACCCCTAGTGTTAACGGTATCAGAGGCCTTTTGCTTAAAGGACTGTGTAGGGTCTTTCAGGATTTTCAGAGAGGGATATATAGGCTCTTTCGAGGTCGCTTATTGCAGAGTTTGAGGGGGTTTATTTGTAGGGTTGGGGGTACATCCAGGCAATTTTCAGAGAGTCATATAGAGTTTAGAAACCCTAAACCCTAAACCGCGCAGAGGGTTCAGAGATTAGTGTTTGCGAGGTGGGGTTTCTCAACCAGGCATTCAGCAGTAGGGTTTACTGTTTAGGGTTTAGGGGTTTAGGGTTTAGGGTTAGATTTTAGGATTCATGTGGCATCTGTTTGGTTTTGGCAGATAGTAATTTGCTCTGGCACTTGAACCTTGGCATTGCCGTAGTTAGGATGCCACAAAAGATGACGAGGATGCACGGAGTGGTTCTGACAGTGGTCACAGCGATTAATTCGGAATTGGCTTTACCGCAAAAGTGAGTGCTCTGAACATGTTACTAGTGATTCTGTTTTTAAGTTCGGAAGGTCACAATAGCGAGAGTGAAAAACGGGATCCCTCGCTTTGTTGCCAGCTCTGATTTTAGGGTTTAGGGTGGGCAGTTGGCAAAATGAAGAAATCCGATGCCCGGGCTACAAAAAAGTTCTGCAAGGTGAGCAACTTCCATGTTTGAATCCTTTTGCTTGACCTGAACCCCGACAAACTACTTCGCCTTGTAGGCAATGCGCGCTTCGTCGCGGGCCGGCCGGTGTCCATCAGGACGTGAGGGTTTGAGAGTTTAGAGCGTAGGAGTTCGGGATTTTGATTTTAGACTGTGGGTGCAGGATTTAGGGGCTCGAGGGGTGCAAGGTTCTGCGGTGGGGCGGGGGGGTCCAGGTTTTCAAGTTCAGGGTTTGGGGTGTGTCAGGTGAGGTCGCGTACTGGCCCTGAAACGCCCCGAGTCGGGTGCTCGCGTTGCTTGTAACTCCACCCCGACCACCTACACAGCAATACTCTTATCGGAATCAGTATTCTGCTCACAGGACAGGCAGATGACCTGACCCTAAACCCTGAACCAGAGACGAAGGAACATACCTAAAGCAGCTCCCTGGCTAGGGTCAGGATCTTGCCTCCAAAGTTCAAGGCTTGTGATATGCAAGTCATGTTCCCGTCCCGTGCCATAGCTGGCTGGGCACAGTTCAGGGGCAAGACAAGAATCAGGTATAAACCTGACTTCTTTGCAAGCCTTGCTGAAGGTAGCCTGCTGACTGCCCAAAGCCGTAAGCCCTATTACGGCCGGGAAGAATCCCTACCGAAATGCCTCAACCTTGCACTCCTACACCCCGTCCCCCCAGACTTTAAACCTGAACCCTGCAGACAAACCCAGGTCCGGTATAAGGAACCCAATCTTTGTTGCAAAGGCCCCTATACCATAGAGGCCTTCATAAGTAACTGTATTATTTTTGGGGGGTTCCTTCTTATTTTTATGGTATGGTGGGCCCCAAACCCTATTCTGATTATTAACGCCCCAATATTATAGTACCCTTATAGATCCCTTATAGTAACCCTTATAGACCCCTTGAAAGGGGAACCCCATACTAATTATTAAGGCCCCTATGTTGGACCTCAGGGGCATCCTCGCTGTGTCACAGGACCAATGCCGAAATGCGGGCGCTGCTGGTCGAGGAGGGCCAGGCATTGGCTAACACCCAAGCCTATAATATAAAAAAAGTACTAGCCCTACCTGGACCCTAAGAAACCTACACTTTTAGGATTTCTTCTTATGAGTTGCTTATATGAGTCCTTAAAAAGGTAGGTTAGTTGGAGTTAAGGTAAGCCCTAAGCCCTCAACCCCGAACTCTGGACCCCAAACCCTACACTCCAAACCATGAAATCGTTCCTTATCATGATTGTACCAATACATAGCCCGAAATCCGGGCAGTGACTAGCACTCTCGACTCTAGTTTAGGGTTTAGCCCTAACCCTAAACCCTAAACCCTAAACCCTAAACCCTAAACCCTAAACCCCTAAACCCTTAAACCCCTAAACCCCTAAACCCTAAGACTTAATCCCCGTAGGAGGGCTTAGGGTGTACGAGTTTAGGGGTTCAGGGTTCCGGGTTTTAGGACGTAAACCTTCAGGTCTTTGACATCTTAGTTGCTTCTGGGTCCTGCTCCCATTTCAAGGGACCTCCAAGAGGCCTTTCCTGATATATTAAGGTTAGTAATGAGTAGATGGAGTAATCAGGAGTCTGCACAATTAGTCACAGCATCAGTACCCCTTACAGTCCCTGACCCAACTCTGCTACAAAATACCCCACGAATCTATTCGCATTCTTCAAGCCTCTATCTCTTTTCTGAACGCCAAGACCTTTCGGGGCCTAGACCCTAAACCCTAAACCCTAAACCCTAAACCTTGTAATGCCCAGCGATGACTCCTTGCCGTCGCATCCCAGAGGCTCGCCAGCATATCCATTGGGGTTGAAGCTCTAGGGGTTTAGGGTTTAGGGGTTTAGGGGTTTAGGGTTCAGCGTTTAGGGTTTAGGGCTTAGGTTTGAGGGTTTACGTTTGAGGGTTTAGGGCTACCTTAATCTGATAAACCCTACTTTTTCTGGTAGGTTCTTATTAAAAACCCGAATTTATGGAATTTGCAGGGGCCCTACAAAAAGTAGGGTTTGGTGGGTTAAGGTAAACCATAAACCCTACACTGGTTATTTATTTGGTCAGCTCCCGCCGGCTGGCCTGCCTGATCGATGACATGACTCTTGCTAAAGGCGGCCAGAGAGCCCACTTGCAGGTTCATTGGTAGTTCTAAGTGGGGTTATAAGTCCCCTAATATGGGTTATAAGTTAATTACCCTACTTAAAACCCGACTTAGAACTACCCATGAACCTCCAAGCAGGATGCTGCGCGGAATCGCCAGAAGGACAGAGCGAGCCCTTAGCAGGGGAGAAGAGGAGGTCGCAGCAGGGCGCGTAGCGCAAGCTGTAGTGGTCGAGGAGCTCTCTGTGGAGGACGCTCTCCGTCTACACCCTAAACCCTAAACCCTAAACCCTGAACCCTAAACCCTGAACCCTAAACCGCCAAGAAGGCCAATTCTTGGCTTTGGCACGTGGCTTCACGATGATGCGTGGATTCCCGACGAGCTGCTGTCGGTTGTTGACAACGAGACCTGGAACGGGTTTAGGGTTTAGGGTTTAGGGACAGGCTGAGGCAGTACCCCGGTCTGTCAGCCATCGCGGCCGAGAATATCTGCCAGGAAGAGTTTTCTCCGGAGTGTTGCAGCCCGAAGGGTGCAGACAGGGCCGGGCCGGCACCCTTCGGTGATGAACCCTAAACCCTATGAAATGACCCTTGCAAGCTCATAAGCCAAACAACTCAAAATCCCAAACCTTAAACTTCATACCTTAGCCCAAAAGCCTTGAGCCCTCAACCCCTGGACTCCTAAACTTCAATTCCTAAATCCTCTAGACCCTAAAACCTAAGCCCTAAACATGCTTACCCTAAACCTGAAATCTTAACTTAGTCGCTGAGTGGATACACTTAACACTTTTTGGGATAATGTTACCCACTATAAAACTAAAAGTGTCCACTTTTTGGGGCTTATGAACTCAGCAACTAAGTTAAGACCCCGCACGAACGGCAGGCTCCTCACACCGCAATCATCGGCTGCGCCGACAGCCGCGCTCCCTTGGAGAAGGCTACTGGATGTGGGTGGTTATCAAAATTATGGTCCATGTTTGGGTCCCGAATATAGTACGGCACCTATTATTTAGGGTGCCCAAGAAGGGACCCTAATCTTGACAAACACCCATGTGCAGGTTTGGATTTGTTTTCATACATGGGGTTCAGGGTGTAGGGTCTTCAGTATACATGTAGATAGGGTTTAGGGAAGTTAGGGTATTCATACATGGGGTCTGTAATTCTAATAATTTAGGGTATTCATACAGAGGGTGTAGGATTTAGGTTTAGGGTACCAACCTTGGGGTGGGATATCCCTACCTTACTGCTTTGTTTAAGAAGGGATTCATCATGGTATATCCCAACCTTATGGCTTTTTGTTTAGATGCTTTCTGGGCCCCTAGAATCCTTACATACACCCTTTAAAAACCTCTCCAAAGGCCCACCGTAAGCATACTATTTGGGCTTAAGTAGTAATCAGTCATATCATCCCCTAGTACAAGTGCAGCAGAATCTCACTCAAAATCCTGTTCCAATAGTAAAGGGCCCCATAAACCCTAAACCCCTAAACCCTAAACCCTAAACCCATGGACGGCCCTACATTGTAGTGCCCTTATAGATCCCTGATAGATCCCTTATAGTAACCCTTGTACATCCCAACAAAGGGAACCCTATTCTAATCATTAAGGCCCCTGTATCATTCAGTCCCTGCCTTCCTCAAACTCTGCGCCCGCAGATTTTTGACGCCATGCCCGGGGACATCTTCGTCCTCCGAAATGCCGGGAACACCTGCACCCATGCCGAAGGCCTACTTTGGGTTTGGGGTTTAGGGGTTAGGGGTGTAGGGTTTAGGGAAGTTTAGAGGTTTAGGGTTCAGGGGTTTAGCGGTTGAGGCCTTAGGGGTTTAGGGGTTTAGGGGTTCAGGGATTCAGGGCTTGGGCGTGATTGGCTCACAGGTCCTGCCGGGTCTGTGCCGATGCCATGGATTTAAATGTGGGTTTTGGGGTTTGGGGTTAGATTATGGTTAAGGTGGGTTGTTTTTGGGAGTTGAGGCCCTTTCTTGACTGTTGCCTTATGTGTTGTTGACAGTATGCGTAGACAAGGTTGAGCGTCTGTTGGCACTTTGGGTTATTTTTAGTAGCGCAGCAATAACAGAGAAGCAGCAAAAACAAACGACTGCTTACATCTTACACAAACTTGAAGATATTATGACCAACAGTTGCCGCACCAAAGACATGTCTAATATTTTTCTTTTGGTTCCGCAGCAGTACCGTTGTTACCTGCTTTATGCATTAGAATGTCGGTATCTTCTGAGGTAGATGTTAGCTGCTCATCTTTCATTCGGACAGTTTAGCAGATTCCACCCTGCCTCAAAACCCAACCCTAAGACCTAGACACTGCTTGGAGGTTCATGGGTAGTTATAAGTGGGGTTATACGTCCCCTCTTATGGGTTATAAGTTAGTTATAAGTAGTGTTACCCTACTTATAACCCTACTTATAACTACCCATGAACCTCCAAGTTAGCTCTAGACAGAACGCCCTAAGCCCCTAATCGCCCCTACATGAACTTCGCAGGTTGCCAAGGGTACCAGTACTGGGCAGGTACGCAACCCCATCGTCCCCATCCCTAAAAGAAGCAAACCCTAAGCCTGAAGCCCTCACACCCTTTGTAATACCCCCACACCGTCAGACCTGCAAAGCCCGAAGTCCCAAACTGAACTCCAAACCGTAAGCGCCTTCAACTCCAGAAGCCACCTTTACGGACTCCATAAACATATGGGGCCCACACTTCACGATTTCGGAATCCTCGTCCGCCCAGATACTGCAAATATGGAGTCCTTCTGTTCGCGTGGTGTGTTGGGGTATACCCTGTCAGGCCCCTTAAAGGCCCAGCAAGCCGTAACTAAACGGCCCATAGACTCTATGCGCGTGAAACTAAGGCATCAGCTCTTAACCCATAAACCCGTAAACCCCCAAACCCCCAAACCACTAAACCCTCGACCCCCTACACCATAAACCCCCAAACCCCTAACCCCTAAACCCTAAACCCGTAAACCCCTAAACGTAAACCCCTAAACCCCATTATATCCCCTTAAAGAACCCTGAAAGGAACCCCTACCCTTAAAGGACCCCTAAACCCCATTAAATATCCCTCTAAAGGACCTTCAAAGGAACCCCCTATAAAACCCTTAAAAGGACCCCTAAAGCCCGCTAGGCAGCTTCGTGGGCAGCCTCGAGTTCGCCACGGGAGCGCTGGGCTCCAAACTCATTCTCGCAGCTTGGCGGTTCAGAGCTTCGGGTTAGGGTTTAGAGCTTAGAGTTTAGGGGTTAGGGTTTAGGGCTTAGGGTTTAGGGGTTAGGGTTTAGGGCTTTGGGTTTAGGGTTGAGAGTTTGGAATTTAGTGCTTCCGGTTAGGGGTTTGGGTTTAGGGTTGAGAGTTTGGAATTTAGAGCTTCGGGTTAGGGGTTTGGGTTTAGGGTTGAGAGTTTTGAATTTAGTGCTTCGGCTTAGGGGTTTGGGTTTGGGGTTGAGAGTTTGGAATTTAGTGCTTCGGGTTAGGGGTTTGGGTTTAGGGTTGAGAGTTTGGAATTTAGTGCTTCGGGTTAGGGGTTTGGGTTTAGGGTTGAGAGTTTGGAATTTAGTNGTTTGGAATTTAGTGCTTCGGGTTAGGGGTTTGGGTTTAGGGTTGAGAGTTTGGAATTTAGTGCTTCGGGTTAGGGGTTTGGGTTTAGGGTTGAGAGTTTGGAATTTAGTGCTTCGGGTAGGGGTTTGGGTTCAGGGTTTAGGGGTTAGGGGTAGGGGTTTGGAATGGAGTGTTACGCGGGCGTGGTAACATTTGAAACGCGCTTTATTGGGGTTATAAAATGATCTGCCGGGTTTTTGTCAGGGCTTAGGGCTATACAGTTATTATATGCTTGCAGGAGTTGTTGAAGTTTGGGCTCCAATGTGCAGTTGGGGCCTCTGAACTGCAAGGTGTTTAGGGTTTCTTGACAGGACATGGTTTACGGTGACCCTGATTAAGCGTTGGGTTTTAGTTTCAAGGTTGAAGGTGTCTGAGGTTAAGGGTCTTTTTCAGGACTCAACCACACCGGGCACTTTCAGGCTAAGTAAGGGATATTGAACTTCGCGATCCCTGCGGAACTCCTTTGATTCCGTATTCTCCAGGGGATGGCCCTTGCTCGTCACCCTTCGTCGTCTGCTCCGAACTTCCCTCAGATAGACAGCGTGCCGCTGGCTCGATCCATGGCATCCTGGACTGCCCAGAAGGCCATCGCACGTTGCGGCACGTCATGATGGTGATCCTGAGCATGGCTCCGTTGCTGAGTNTAGACAGCGTGCCGCTGGCTCGATCCATGGCATCCTGGACTGCCCAGAAGGCCATCGCACGTTGCGGCACGTCATGATGGTGATCCTGAGCATGGCTCCGTTGCTGAGTGAAGGTGATCGCGGGAGTTCCTGTATAAAGGCATTTCGCAAGGGCCTAAACCCTAAACCCTAAAGGCGTGCTGATTCAATGTTTCCAGGCTGTGTCTGAGATAGGCCTAAACCCGAAACCTTGCTCCGAAGCACACGCTTAGTTCCCCGTTCATGCCCAAGGGCCCCCAACCCCCAATGCCATTAAGGGTATCTATAGGGTTCTATAATGAGATCCCCCTTTAAAGGCTACCGTAGGTTCTATACCAGGGTGCCCCATAAAAGCCCCGAGCCTTGAACCAAAAGCCCTCGAAAGTACGCCCCTAAACCGCGCGAAGCCTATCAGTACTTGGAGGTTCATGGGTAGTTATAAGTCGGGTTATAAGTAGGGTAGCTATACCTATAACCCATATTAGGGGACTTATAAGCCCACTTATAACTACCCATGAACCTCCAAGTAAGGTCTTGGGACACACCAAGTGCGGTGCCATCTACGGTGCCACGAAGGCTCCGGAATCGAAGTTCTCTTGTTCGGGTTTTGTGTTGGGGCCCTTTGATTTCAGTTCCCACCGTATCTGAGTGCTTCCTCTGTTGAGGTATGAGTATGTGGCGCCCTCAAAGCCTAAATCCTTCAAGCAAGTTAATCCGTCATAGTCCCGAATACCGTTAGTTATCATTAGTATTAACTTGTTGTCATTATGGTCTTATTCTTCTTATTGTTTTTATGAAAACTCGTAATCATGTTCTTGCTGTTATTGTTGTCATTCTTGTTATTAGTAGTGCCAGTATTGTTACTAGTACTGTTACTATCATCATTATTGATATTGTTGTTATTCTTGTTGACCAATATTATTACATAATTATTGTTATTGTGGTTAATGCCCACAGCAGTAGTCGTCGTCGTAGTCGTATTCGTCGTACTAGGAGTAGGTAGCACTAGCACTAGCACCAGCACCAGCACTAGCACTAGCACTGGTGGCAGTAGCAGGAGGAGGAGTCGTAGTGGTAGTGGCAGCGGCAGTGGGCGTGGTCTACTGCCACGACGACGAGTACTACTACTGCTACTGCCACTGCCGCTGCCACTGTCGCTGCCACTGCCACTGCCACCGCCACTGCCACTGCCACCTCCACTGCTACCGCTACTGCTACTGCTACTGCTACTGCTACTGCTACTGCTACTACTACTACTACTACTACTACTACCACTACTACTACTACTACTACTACTACTACTACTTAGTATTACTACTACTACCAGTACTACTAGCACAATTCCAACTAGAGCGTAGATTTCCTTCAGAAGCAGAGTGCAACACACCGCAACACTTCCCCAGCCTTTAGATCTCCAGGAGAAAACCTACCCGCACCCTAGGCCCTAAACCATCCCAAACCCTAAAAAAGCCCAAAAAGCCCAACAAATTGGAAAAAAGCTCTAAATCCTGCACCCTGAACCCTAAACCCCCCAAAAAAACTTACACCCTAATAAAGCCCAGCAAACTGAAAAAAGCGCAAGACCCTGCATGTGTTAAACCCTACTAAAGCCCACCACTGAAAAAAACATAAACAATCTAAATCCTACACCCTACACCCTGCATCCCTATAACCCCAAACCCCAAACCCTAAACGATTGTAACCCTTATAGACCCCTTTAAGACCCTAAACCCTAGATCCTAAACCGACCACCCTTATATAGATCCCTTTAAAGGAACTCTTGTAAAGCCCTAAACCCTACATAGCCTTATGGATCCCTTATAGGAACCGTTATAGACCTCCATTAAACCCAAAACCCTAACCCCTAAATCCTAAGCCCTACACCCTTGTATGGATCCCTTTAAAGGAACCCTAAGTACCCATATAGAGTCCTTTAAAAGGAGCCCTTATGATCCCCTTTAAAGGAGGAACCCTTATGGATCCCTTTAAAGGAGCCCTTAGGATCCCCTGTCAAAGGAGCCCCTACGGATCCCTTAAAGGAGCCCTTAGGTATCCTTTAAAGGAGCCCCTATGGATCCCTTTAAAGGAGCCCTTAGGATGCCACTTTAAAGGAGCCCTTAGGATATCCCTTAAAAGGAGCCCTTAGGATATCCCTTTAAAGGAGCCCTTAGGATATCCCTTAAAAGGAACCCTTGTAAAGCCCTAAACCCAGGGATACTTCGACGCGAAGCTGGGCCCTGGCAAATCCTCGGGCTCCGCTCTGGAAGGTGGGCTTAGGGTTTTGGGGTTTTTGGGAGTTAGGAAGGGGGTTAAGGGTTTTAGGATTTAGGAACGGGGTTTAGGGTTTGGGGGGTTTAGGAATTAGGGTTTGGGGTTTAGGGTTTTAGGGTTTTAGGGTCATAGGGATGTAGGGTTTGGGATTTAGGGGCTAGGAATAGGAATAGGGTTTAGGAATATTTCAGGTTACGGTTGAGGAATACGAAGAGGGTGCCTTCAAGGGTTCCTTTGAGGATCCCTGAAGGGTTACCATAAGAGTGCCTTTAAGAGTCAAAGGGTTCTGTACAGGGTTAGGGGTCAGGGTGTAGATTTTGGGGTTTAGGTTTTAGGTTTTAGGAGTATAAGGTTTTTTCGGTTTGGGGATTTTGGAAATATGACGTTCGGGGTGTCTCGGACGCGGAATTCTGCAGGGAACTAAAGGTGATACTGTATTTTTGCTCATGTACTTCGAAACAGGTAGGGGGTAGGGCTTTAGGGGTTCTCGTTTGGGTTTTGAGGCGGGTTATGTATGTATGTATGTATGTATGTATGTGTGTATGTATGTGTGTATATATACATATGTGGGTACATAAATATATATATATATATATATATATATATATAGATTTATACACATGCAGCATAAACACAAACAGATAAATAGGTAAAACTATCATTAGACAGGTAGAAAGATATTGTATACATACAGATATATGAACAGATCGAAAGAGAACACATCTATCTGTATTTACATATCTATATATATATGTATATGCATTTATGTATGCAGATATACATATACATGTATGCATGCATGTGTGTGTATCTATCTCGTGCATTTATCCTTCGGCTCATTGTTGTTGTTTGTTTGTTTGTTTGTTTGTTCGTGAAATGTAGGGTTGGTTAGTTGACATTGCTGATGCTGTGTTACTTGTTGTTTTCCGTATGCAAGATTTCTTGTTGCGTAGTCCTTGTAGTGCTTAGCGGTTTGCTGTTCGTGGCTTCCGCCTTGCAAGAATTGGGGGTTGGATTTAGGAATCAGGCTTTGGGTCAAGGGTTTTGAATGCAATGTCACTAGTAGTACTAAAGAGAACAATCGTAAGCACGGTATTCATGGCAGTAACATAATAAAGTAGTCGCACCGGGACCTGCCTGTGACATTTGAAGACATCGCTGTGGCGCCCGAAGCTGGCGTAGACAGACTGCTTTAACTTTTCTTCCCAGCATCCCACCCTAATCTTTAAGCTTACACTGAGAGTTCTGACAAGAAATTAAGCATGCAGCTCGCCGTCACAGAATTCCAAGAGGTGTTCAGCATGCTTGTCCTCATCCTCGTCGTGGTCGTCGTCATATTCGTCGTCGTGTTGTGGTCGTCGTCATCGTCCTCGTGCAGCAACAGCAGCAGCATGACGCCATTCAAAAATACTTCTTCTACGGTTCTAGCAGAAGGTGCCCCTAAGCCCTGATCCTGAGGTCCTCAGCTGACGACCAAAAAAACAACCACGAACTGTTATGCACCCCTGTACCCTCAACCCCTAAACCCCTAAACCCCTCAACCCTAAACCCCTCATCCCCTAAACCCCTAAACCCCTAAACCCTTAAACCCCTAAACCCTAAACCCTCAACCCAAAACCCGAGACCATCCACGAAGCTCTTACATGATCCGGGCTCTAGAACTGTCTGGTTCTTAGTAGGGAATGGGGTTCCTTCACGGGTTCCTTTAAGGGTTACTATAAGGGTTATACTATAAGGGTTTAAGGTTCTTAGTAGGCTGTCTGGTTCTTAGTAGGGAATGGGGGAATGGGTTATGGGAACTGTTATTGGGGATTATATATGGACTACTATAGGGTAGGGAATGGGGGAATGGGGGAATGGGTTATGGGGACTGTTATTGGGGATTATATGGGGACTACTACAGGGATCCATTCCCCCATTCCCGAGTAATCACTAGAGAATGGGGGAATGGAAATCCATTCCCCCATTCCCTACTAAGCCCCCGGGAGGGAAACCTCGTACCCTGGAGCCCCGGAGCCCTGGAGCCCCAGAGCCCCAGAGCCCTTTAGCCCTAGAGGCCCTAGAGCCCTACTAAATCCGAAACCCTAAACCCTAAGCCCTGCAAAACCCGAAACTCTAAACCCTACGTGACCCGCAACCCTGAACCCTAAACCCTACTTAACCCGAAACCCCAAAACACCACTAAACCCGAATCCCGGAGCCCTAATGCTGGTCTTCTAGTCACTCGTCAATCGCAGGTCTGCTGCACGATCTTGGCTCCGTGGCTGCCGCTCGGACTTTTTCTTTCCGGTGCTGCTGACGAAAATTTCATTAGGGCTTTGGGTTTAGGGCTAAGGGCTAGGGTTCGAGGTATACCCTAACCCTCCAAAACCTACTTTTTTGTGGGTTCTTATTATAAACCCTAATATGGGATTTATAGGGACCCTACAAAAAAGTAGGTTTTGGAGGGCTAAGGTAGGGTTTAGGGTCACGTGTTAGGCTTTACGGCTTACGGTCTTTGGGGCCTTGTCTTTGAAGACGGACACTCTCTGTTCCCAGAGCGCTTTCTGTTACACCCGAAAGCCAAAAAACCAAACACACCGTAAGGCGGAAGGCCTCCAGCCTGAACTTGACTACAATATAGGGGCCTTAATAATTACCTAAACTGTTTGGGCCTTATTGGTAATTATCGTATAATGGGCCATATGCCAGTTTTTTATATGATACTGAATATTATATAACGTGACAGAATGTAGTCTAGTATGATAGAACTGAAGAGAATAGAACAGGACAGAATACTACTGAACAGACCAGAACACAAACGAATAGAATAGAACATGAATATATACATATCTAACAGAACGTAATCGAGTTCATAAAACAGAATGTAAAAAATACAGAAAGGACATGCATCTGCTGCCATCTGCTTGTTCACGCAAGGCTCTACCTAGAGGCTCCATAGTAGTTCCTTTTTGGGATTTCCTTATAGGATTCTAAATATGAACCCCAAAAAGGAACTACGATGGAGCCCTAGGGTAAAAACACAAAAGCACTTGTGGGCTTTGGCGACCCACCCTCCAAACTCCTCATTCTCCATCTGCTCACGACGCACATTCTCCAAATTAACAAAAAAACTCCACCTCACAACGCCCCCTCTCAAAAAAATGTAGTAGAACCGAATAGAGTAGAATATCATATAATAGAATTCAAGAGAAGAGAACAGAACATGGCAGAACAGTACAAAGTACAACAACATATAACGCAGTATAGTATATGTGATTCTGTTTCAGCGGTTCCATGTCAGGCGTACTCAAACAGGACAGGCTTACGAGCGAACCTCCGAACCTCCATGTCTGAATCTCAGATAGCCTAGAACGTCGGATTTAGGGTTTAGCCTTCAGGCCCAACGTCCCGCCGCACTCCAGGGCGTTCGGCATGCGTCGTGTTTGTCGAGGTTTTCAGCTTGCAGAGGCACGAATTTGAGGGGCTCTCCGGCATTCTCGCCTCCAGGCCTCCCCCGTAACGTATTAACGTCCTTGCTACATCTTGCTACCAGCACATCCAGCACATCCAGTGTCGCCGCATCCATGCCCGCACGACGATATGGTCCATGCTACCAGCACATCCAGTGTCGCTGCATCCATGTTCGCACGATGATAGCGTCCATGCTACCAGCACATCCAGTGCCGCAGCATTCATGCCCGCACGATGATAACGTCTATAGCATGGATAACGTCCATGCTACCAGCACATCGAGTGTCGCCGCCTCCATGCAGACGACTGGCTCGTTCTACTAGAGTTTTTTTAGCTCAGGGTCTCAGGTTCAAGGCAGACACTAGTTCCGAAACGCGTTTCGTGCGAGAGGGTTGCAACTTGGTTCAAATTTTAATAAAGTCTGGACCTGAACAATGGCTGCTTTCCATAATTCCTCAGCAACGAAACCATTGGAAATATCGGTATAAACCTTGCTTCCAACATCTTCTGCGACTGCCGTTGTGCGGCCAGACGAAGGGACTGAACGTTTAGGGTTTCGGGTTGATTCGGCAGAGAAGTCCAGGCCAAAGGTGATGGGGAATCGGCAGGGGCTCTTTGATGTCAACTGTCAATGTGGACGGTTTTCAAGACTTGGCTCGGTGCAGGTCAGACGTGACTCGCTTGGGATCAGATGTTGAGAGCCCATATATATATACACATATGTTCTCTATATATGTCCCTCCAACTCTTAACACTAAACTACCAAAGCCTGTGCGAAGGCTCTCCTGCTACACTGCGAAAGCGTAAGCAGCCCTTGTAGGAGCCCTCACTCCCCCCCGGATCCCTCTCCATAAAGCGCAAACTGTAGGTTTTAGGCAATTTAGGGTGGGTTTAGTATTTGGGGCCACGGGTGGGTGGTCGAGAGCCGACACCATCGAGGCCTTAATCCAAAGCCCCTAACTTCAGTCCAAGACAAGGACGATCATGGCTTCAACAATGATCGCCCCAACCATCTCCACGACAGCCTGGAACACGCGATCCCATGGATGAAGGCCCAGGTCGATGCCTACTTCCTCATCGGGCGGGCCTTGGCGAAGAAGCGGGGCTTGGCGGACTTTGTCCAGGATCCGTGGGTTGCTTGGGATCCCAGTTGCATTCCTGCTTCAGAAGCTGCGAGGAGACGGTGGCGGACGTGTCTCAGAGCTGCGATCGTGGCCGGATCTCATTTGGTGTCGTGCCGACCTGATCTTCTCTTTGCACGGCTATCCGATCGACAATTTGTCGTGGAAGGGTGTGGGTGTGGATGCAAAAAGCTTCGCTGGCAACGCGACGGCGAGCACGTCCCTGCTACCCTAAATCCTCACACCCGCGGAGCTGACAGCGTATTATAGCTGTCTAGGTGGGACGGCTATGCCCACGCAGCCCTTAGCACACGAACATACCCCCAACTCTTGATTCCTAAGCCCTAAGCCCTAAACCCTAAGCCCTAAGCCCTAAGCCCTAAACCCTAAATCCTTTACCCTAAACCTGAAGCCCAATACTAAACCGCAAACCCCACACCCTAAGCCCTAAACCGGCAAAAATCAAAACCCAGACCAGACTCAGGAGATGGCTGCTGGCGAGTTGGGTCCATCGGCCGAGTACGAGAAGGCGCAGCTCTCGGTTCAGGGGTTAGGGTTTAGGCGGTTTATAGGGTTTAGCCGGTTTGGGATTTAGCCGTGTCTAGGCGGTTTAGGCGGTTTAGGGTATAGGCGGTTTAGGGTTTAGCCGATTTAAGGTTTAGGCGGTGTAGGCGGATTAGGCGGTTTTGGGTTTAACCGGTTTAGGGTTTAGAGCTTAGGTGGTTTAGGGTTTGGGGTCTAGGGTTTAGTAAGGGTTTATGGTTTAGGGCTCATGAGGGATTCCCAGGTAGGGTTTAGGGTGTCTATTGGGTCTCCAGAAGGCTTCTAGACTGCTTTGATAATGAGACCCAAAAAGGGTGTTCTACGGCTTCTTTAGGGCTTTAGGGCTTCAGTTCGGGTTTCTAGAAGGCTTCTATATGGGCCTGTGGACCTACCTAAAGGGTCATGCCCTACGCCTCTTTTAGGGTATCTACTGCGCCGGTTCCAGAGTTCGTCGCACTCTGTGTTGCTGACCTTCAACAAACCTGATCCCTGTAGACTCCTCCACCTGTCCTCTGCCCGGAACATATTATAGTACTATGAATTATCAGGATTCAAAAGCTATGTTCTAGAGGAGACATTGCAAGGCCTTGAACAGCTTACGTATCCTGTAAACGTTTTGTCTTTACGTATAAAACGTATAATCACTGATACGTTTGTACGGCCCGTATACGGGCCTACAGGGCTGCGCAGCTGATACGTTTATACGCCGTACAGCCCGCACGGGCCCGTATACGTGCCTGACGGGCCGTACGGCTGATATGTTTATACGTCGTACGGCACGCGCCGGCCCGTATACGGGCCTGCCGGGCCGTACAGCTGATACGTTTATACGCCGTACGGCACGCACGGGCCCGTATACGGGCCTGCGGGGCCGTACAGCTGATACGTTTAACGTCGTACAGCCCACACGGGCCCGTATACGCCATACAGCTGATACGTTTACACGTCGTACAGCCCGCACGGGCCCGTATACGGGCCTGCCGGGCCATACAGCTGATACGTTTACACGTCGTACAGCCCGCACGGGCCCGTATACGGGCCCATTCGGGTCGGACAGCGTAAAAGCGTATAATGTAAAAACGTAAGCGTGTACGAGCGTATACTTTTTCTGTTTACGTCGAACAAGCATTATACGTATAATGTTTTACGGTTATAGGTAAGATATGATACGTCATCCGGCTCCATGGTTTTCTAGAAAGCATCGCCACACAGCCTGTGGATCTTGCTAAACTATAAATTCATTCCGGGATGAGAATTAGGTCTTCCTTTGAGGGCTTCTTTAGGGTTCAATGCGGTTTCTACAAGGGCTTTAATAATTTAAAAGGGTTTCAAGATTCAGAGTGCCCAGGTTTCGATTTTCAGGTTCAGACATTCGGAGGGTTTAGGACTTTGGCATTTTCGGGGCCGCGTGCCAGAGCTTAGCGTGGTTTTGCGGCAAGTGCTCCTGGGACTGGGGGCTGTAAGGGTGTAAGGATCCGGATGAATCGTGTTTTAGGCTCGCATAGTTAAAGCCCATAAAGCAATAGATCCCAAAATGTTTCAGGGATTAGGGTGTGTAGGGCTTGCGAGCTAAGCACAAGCTATGTGCAGGCTCCTATCACAGGGCTTGTTAAGCGGTTTTGGTGGTGGGCAAAACCGTGCATTATCGTGAATCGTGCTTTGCCTTAGGTACACCGAATCATTGGATTCGCGGATTCGTCTTGATTAGGGACACCGCAAGGTTTGTCCATCAGCATCAACCATCGGCTGTACCTGGTTCCGGCTTCTGCAGGTGGCAGCCCATGCCGTGAAGGTGAACGTCTTCCACACCATCAACTTCCTGCTGAAGTACCCCAGGGGTTTTGGGTTCAGGGGTTTAGTATACGATTCGGAATCTTAATATTATACCCTTTATACTCCTGAACCAATATCATAGTCTGGTAGAACACACAAGCTTGTTTTAATTATTGGGACCCATAGTGTAGTAGTTTCTTAATGTTGTTCTTGCAGTCCTGTAATATAGTCTGGTTTAGGGTTAGGGTTTAGGGTTTAATATAACCCCCACGCCTTGTTAAAACTATTGCTGCCTCTACATGAGGGCATGCGACTCCCAGATCTCTGAACAAGAATGGCTTAAACCACAACAGGGCTCCGTAATTCATTTGGGCCCTTTAGATCTGCATTGATATCATTATCTATTGGTATTATTGCTGTTCTGAGTATTTACATGATTATTGTTGCTATTAATATAGTTCTCCGTAAGCCGAACACCCTAAACCCTCATCCCCGGAACCTTCATTGCCACTCTGTGCGAACTTCCCAGCTGAAGCTGCAGCTCCCCGGCCCTAAGCCGAAAACCTACACTACCGTAAATCCGAAACCTCCAGACCATAAAAGCCTCGAAGAAAGACACTCCGAAGCGTCTCGCAAAAAACTCAGGGCTTAGGGTTGAAGGGGGGCGGGCTCAAGGGCTTGGCAGCCCTAAACTCTCTGCCCTGAACCAGGGTTGAAGAGTTGAGGGTTTAATATAGGGGCCTAAACAATTAGATAAGGTTCCTTTAAAGAGTTCTTATAAAAAATCTATAAGGCTTACTATAAGGGCTATTATAAGGGTGGAATACAGGGGCTTAAAAAATTACCAATACTATTTTGGTGGCGGTTCCTTATTGTACTTATAGTATATTGGGCCCCAAAACCCTATTCTAGGGTTGAAGGCCGGGGGTTTTGCTTTGTTCGGCTTCTTGGGTTCCACGATTGTTTGGGGTTCAGTTCAGGGTTTAGAGAGAACTCAGAAAACTCCCCAAATAATGGTTCTACACCTAACCTACCCTCGAAGAGGAGTCAATGCTCAGGGGCTTTGAACCTCTTGGGCTTCACGCCCCCTGCGCGATGCAAGTTTAAATTAGAATGAACTGGGTCCTTAAACCCCAAAGCCAGAGCCCCTAAACCCTAAAACCCAAAACGTAGCGGACTGATGGATCAGGAGTCAAATGGGAGCATAAGCCTATGGCATAAGCATGCAAAACAGCACGTTCAACACCCTAAACCCTAAACCCTAAACCTAACACCCCAAAAACTTCGCCTCAGGTACAGCAAGAGCCTCCGCCAGCAGGTTCAGAGTGGCAAGTTGGAGATCCATGGCGGTATCTATCAGCTGGAGACAGGCCTAGCAGACAGTTGGGTTTGAGGGATTAGGGCTCAGGGTTTAGGGTCCAGGGCTTAAGGATTAAGATTTAGGGCAGCTTTTAGGGTTCCGAAGAGTACTCGAGTTGAAGAGAGTCCCTTTTACAGTTGACCGGCGATCATTTTTTTGGGCATTGTCCTTGTGTGGGTCGGTTTTTCTCGATGGGAGTTGACATAGGTATGGTTGCAATTGGACACCCTTGCGGTGATTGTTGCTACTCTAGTGGTGGTGGTGGTGATCTTTTGCTTCTGCAGGTGGTGGGTGTCCCCGCACCTGTGGTATGTCCCCTGCCTGTGGTGTGGTTCCTTCGCTTTGGTGCGGTTCCCCCCATGTACAGTGCAGAACCCCGGCTGTCACGCAGATGACAGCGACACATTCGACTCGCCTCCCATGCCCTGGGTGGTGGGTTTTCTTCTAGTGGCAAACCGCATCCCGAAACGATCCCCGACAACGACAACGACAGTCACACAGTTCACGACTTCGTGCCAGCACCTGTTGCCATGTTGCTCCGCGTGTCGAAAACTTGCCGTCCAATAACGCCAACAGGTATCATCGCATGAACGCGTGTGACGATTGCACGCGACACCGCTGAGATGGAACCCGCAGAAGGTCTAGCGGGGAGATCGCCAAGAGACAGCAACAGTCTGGGGGGAGAGTGGTGGAGCGCGACACCTCGGATACTGCAACAGGCCGCCTCTAGCTCTGGGGTGCAGTGGCAACAGGAGACCCTAAACCCTAAACCCTAAACCCTAAACCCTAGTCCGTGGCAGAGCCTGGACCCGAAACAGCAACTCTCCCTGAGGCCCTCAGCCCTGGATCCGAAAATGTCCGTGATCCTGAACCCTTGCACACTGCACCAGTAGAGAACAAGCCGCCCAAAAACCAAGCCCTGACCCTTTCTCTACAAAACTCTAACTGCTACAAAACCCGAAACCCTAAACCCTGAACCTTGAACCCTAAACCCTTGAACCCTAACCCCTGAACCCCTAAACCCTCAAACACAGCCAGGCAAGGTCGAGTTCCTTGGGCCCTCGCCGGATCAGATGGCCTTGGTGGCAGGAAGCGTTGCTTCCGTGCCGCCTTCACTGTTCGCTCCCAAGGCACGTGTTTTTTGGGGCCATTTTAGGGTTTCGGGTTTAGGCTTCAGGGGTTTAGGGTTTAGGTAGTAATGGGTTTGGGGATGTAAGAGTTTCGGGGAGCAGAGTTTTAACAGGGCCCCTGGAATTCAAGACTCTGACGTAGTGCTCAGAGATTGAGGGTGCGGCCGCTCTGTTCAGGGTCTTCAGGGTTTTCAGGGTTTAAGGTCCTCAACCCTAAGCTGAACCCGGGTGTTCCAGGGATGTACAAGTGCGTGTATTGGCTCTGCACTAAATCGTAACAGCAACACTACGCCTTTTCATTTCAATTCATTGAAGCCTAGGTTTACAGGGTTGGAGTTGGATTTCCTAAGACGTTTGTGCAGCCCGGTGTTCCCTGCTTGGAGTTTGGGAATCTTTGCAACCTGCTTCTCTCTAAAAAACCCCTGCAGGCTTTAGGCTTGAGCATTCAGGCTGGCTTGCGGGTTTGCCGTTTAGTGGGTTTAGGGTTTAGGGTTTAGGGTTGAGGGGGATGGGCTGAGGTATTACCATTACTTATTACTCGGATTACTACTGTTTTCATTATCGTTACCATTATTATGATTGTCATAGCTGTTATCATTACAAGTGTTATTACTATTCGTATTTTGATTATACGCGTTCTTACCCTCATTTTGGGAGATTGTAACCCTGAACTACAAAAGACACAAAACCTCTTGGTATTCTCAGTAGGGACGGAAGCAATGACCGCTCACGGTAGGCCACTCACTCAGAACCCTGAAGTTTACGACTGTACTATAACGAAGCCATAGCTTTACTATAACATACTAACTGATGACTCACTGATGACATACTATGAAAATAAATTTTCGGTCATATACGGTCAGATACCATGACATACAATAAAGATATAAAGTATCCCCTAGGAGTGCCACTCGGCTGACGTAGCCATCTGCTGCAAAAACAAGCTATTCTGAATTGTAGAATCTAACCAAAGGCTTTACACTTGGACCCATCCGCTTTGTGTAGTTGGTGAAAGCCCAAAGGTGTCGTGAGGGAAGCCCGCACCGGAATTCTGTTCTTGGGCATGGGCGTTCCTTCTAAAGGGGCAGGGTCCGATCTCCAACTCGGAAACACAGCAACACCTAGCACACTAGGTCTTACACCTAAACCTGCTTGTTCGCAACCGTATCTGCAACATGGCCGAAAGTCGCATGTAAAGCAGCCCAGAAAGCTTTGACACCCCCGAAGGCTAGTCAGTGAAGCCCGTATATCCCTAAAGCCAATTCATCCCGATCAACGCTAACGCTTCTGGACTTGTTGTTGGCATCCAGAGGATCCGGCATCCGCAAATGTTGACCAGGAGGCCGCGCCGGCCACGGTTCGCACGGCTGCAGATGCAGCTGTGGCCCCGCAGAAGGCAGGAGCTCGACGTATATCATCAGCAGCAGCAAGAGAAACACTGCGAGTAAGGTGACGACAGATGAGATGAAGATGAAGATGAAGCAGAGGGAACATGCCATGATAATGGTGGCGATGATGACGATGGCGTTAATTTACGATGATGGCGGTTGTGTTTCTGATGATATAGTGATGATGGCGGCCTCGACCCCAATCGCGCCATCGAACACGTCATGGCCACGACCGACCGGTGAGGGTGATGCTGATGATGCTTATGTCGCTGATGAAGACGAGTGTGACTGTAGTGACGCTTGTGACGCTGAAAACACCGGATCCGTACCAATGCTTACACGACGCACTGCAAGCATTGCTATTGCTGCTTCCTTGAAGTTCGCCGCCTGCTTAGCAAGCTTGCCCACAACTACGACATGGAGAATATACATATGTTGTTTCGTGTTCGTTCGACCCTGTCTCCAAAAGGGAAGGTTCATCAGTGAGCCATCTGAGTGCCATACTTAGACGCCGGTGAACTCAAGGCCCCCCCAAACCCCGAAACCCTAAACCACTGAACCCCAAGCTTTAGATTAGGCGTTGAAGCGAACCTAGAAGCAGGATCTCAGAGTAGCTGGCATATGCCACAAACATGCGCTGACCTCGAGCGCAGACTCGAATAATGCCCAAATCGGAGGCCATGACCCTTCAACCCACCAGAAACATGGCTTAGGGTTGAACATGGTTAACATGGTTCATACCTGTCTTCACCGCCATGTTTAGGTCGATCAACCGGCATTATCACAATAACTGGGATCCCTGATAGGTCGGCTTAGTTTGTACATGTCTGCTGTCTGTAACGTCAAGATTATGTATGTCACTACCACGCTAGGTATTGATTCGGGACAGCTTACACTTCCCTCATCGTTTAAAATAGAACCCTAATTATAAAGAGTTCTGAGGGTTGAAATCGACACCTCCTAAACAGCACCTCAATATAGAAGCCTAAATAATTTTCAATATTATTCCTTACGGTTCCTTATTGTAACTACATGCTGTGCCCTAAACCCTAAACCCTACGCCCTAAACCCGAAGCCCTAAACCCTGAACCCCCCTAAACCCAAAACCCTAAACCCTAAACCCCAAACCTTAACCCCGAAACCCTAAGCCCTAAACCCTACGCCCTAAACCCTAAGCCCTAAACCCTAAACCCTAAGCCCTAAGCCCTAAAAAGCCCTACACCCTAAGCCTTAAACCCTAAACCCTAAGCCCTAAGCACCCCAAGCCTTAAACCCTGAACTGCAGGGCTCTTCATTGCCAGACCCCAAAGGCCACAGAACCCGGATCCTTCTTAAGGGTTCCTTTAAGGGTTCTATAGGGTTCCTTTAAGGGTTCTATAGGGTTCCTTTATAGGGATCTTTGAGGGTTCCTTCAAGGGATGTATAGGGTTATTTTAAGGGATCTATAGGGTTCCTTGAAGGGATGTATAGGGTTCCGTTTAAGGGATCTATAGGGTTCCTTTAAAGCGATCTATAAGGGTTCCTTTTAGGGTTCCTCTTCTGTCTAGTGATTACTAGGGAATGGGGGAATGGATCCCTATAGTAGTCCCTATATAATCCCCAGTGATAGTCTCCATAATCCATTTCCCCATTCCCTACTAAGAACCAGACAGCCTACTAAGAACCTTAAACCCCTACAGTATAACCCTTAGAGAAACCCTGAAGGAACCAGCAACGGGACCCCATTCCCTACTAAGAACCGGACAGTTAAGGGATCTAATCGGCCAGGCCCTGGAATACCTCAAGAGCGGCAACAGACGTTACGTGGCAGGCACCCGAAAGATCCCCAGAGACTCCCAATATCCCTTTTTTGAGGAAAACCTAGGGTTCCATCAAAGGGATCCTTTAAGGGATCTTTAGGGTTTAGGGTTTAGGGTACCCAGAGACTCCAATATCCCTTAATTAAGGAATATACCTTAAGTCATAGCCTTCATTAAGGGATATTGGAGTCTCTGGGTTGATCCCTCGTTAATACGCAGGCCTTAATTTACAGTAGGTGTATGTGTGTATCTACATATATATATGTATATGTATATGTAGATACAATCGTTCTTCGTTTTCTTGTTGTTATCATAATTAGAACTGTTATTGTGAGTATTAGTATTACAAATACGAGTATGAATATATACATAATCAGGGACTCTGAGGGGCAGTATTGCTTGCCCATCCACTGCAGTCAGGGTTGGGAGTTTGGGGGTTCAGCATCTGGGTGCAAGATTCATAAGCCCAACCAAGATATGTTTGCTCCTGGTACCACCTATTTTGGAGAGGGCATTGTAAATTGCTTTCTCCGAGGCCCCGAAGCCATGCACTTCACAACCTGAAAAACACTAAACCCTCAAGGCCTTATTAAGCCTTGCACGCGACCACCCTGATTCCAAACCCGCGCTAAGCGCTAATTGAACCCCAAACCTCAAAACCCCAAAACCCTAAATCCTCAATGCCTTCAGGCACATACAGGGGTTTCCTGCTAGGCCGTGGTGTCAAGTGATCCTTGTAGGGATATTCGGAGCGAAAGTGGGATTTAAGAACTAGGACCCAGAGTAGGCCCTTATTCCTCTTTTTAGGGTTTAGGTTCTCTTATAACCACCTTTAACCCAAAAACGGGCACCCGTTTTTATTCCGAGGTTACTCTTGGGTCTAGAGAAGGATATTGTTTTTAAAGGAGTCCGTCGAAAACCGCGGCTCCCAGCTCCAAACCTTGATCAACAAGATGGCACATTCAAATCCACATCCTAAAGCAACACTCCGACGACATGTGGGAGTTGCTCTTAGTTGTAGAGGGTTATATCAGATGTATGTATATATATATATATGTGTGTGTACATGTATACACGCAAATACACGTTTTTGAATTCCCCTTCTGAAGGCGCACCGACGGCGCCGACCGCTACGCAGGACCGGATCATTCTCGGGGTTGGTTCAGACTTGAGAGTGGTTTGAGTTCAAGCATAGGTAGAAGCTTGAAAGTTCCACAATACGACTTCTGAGGGCTCCTTTGTAGAACTACAGTATACCCAAAACCTTACTCAAATCATTAGGGACCCTGTATTAGGTAGATGCACACCACACCCAAATGCTTCCATTCCTGCGCTTCTCGGGAAGTTTCTGACCCGACCGAAGATGCCGAACAGGTTAGGATTAATCCCCTAAACCCAAAATCTTAAACCCTAGACTATAGGTTGAGGGTTTCGGGATGAGGACATGCGGAAGGCCTTGGTGGACAAGGGCCAAGCTCCCCATGCTGCCATCATTGGCTGCCCCTTGCCTGTCTTACTATAGGGTTTGGGGCTTAGGGTTTAGGGTATTCTTGTTACTTTGGGGAGATGTCTCTGGGGCCAAAGTTACATAACCTTTCAAGAACCTTGGTCAAGATCTTACGCAACATACAAGGTGTGGCTGTTGGGATATTTTTTAAATATCCCTTCGTGTTTAGTATGGAGCCCTAATTACAAGTAATTTTGGGGACTGTCGACATCGAGGCCAGTATAAAGCAGCTAGATATAGAAGCCTAAACAATTACCAATATTATTCCTCAGGGTTCCTTTCTAATTATAACTATATACTATAAACCTAAACCCCTATCCCCCTATAACCCTAAACCCTAACCCTTATATGGGAGTTTCCGAAAATTAGGGGTACCTTATTTGGGGTCCTCAAAATAAGGATCCTACTATTTAGGGTACTATATTAGGGTCCCCTGTTTTCGGAAACTCCCATATATTATAACGGGAAGTCTTCTGAGCCAGCTACAAACAAGGTGCTGACTCGCGAGCCCCCGTGGAGACGCTCTTTGACGCGGCCCCGGGCGACCTGCTCCTCGACCTCAAAGAATAGCTGGGCTTACGGGAGGTTTAGGGTTACTTTAAGGGTTGCTATAAGGGCTACTGTAAAGGCTAGCTGGGTTTTGGGGTGGGCTTCCGTGCCTCACTGGGGTTTTCATAATTTTTGGTGGGTTTCGGGGATTTAGAGGGCTTAAGAGCGCATTCCTCGAATGGGCATGGTGGTAATTGTCATGATGAAGGCGCCTGCCCAGAGTCTCCATTGTAGGTCCTGTTTTGGTTTACCCAAATACATAATTAGGATCCTATAAGATAACCCCCAAAAGGAGGTTTACCCAAATACATAATTAATTTGGATCCTAGAAGGTAACCCCAAAAAGGAACTGGAATGGAGACGGTAGGGCCAGAGATGATCCTGCATGCTCTCAGGGCCGTTCTCCAGCCCAGACCCCAAAGCATTAGAGCCCGATTAGATCCAAAATTTAGGGTTTAGGGTTTAGGGCTTGGGGAAGCTAAACCCCAAGAAGTCGTCAACCCTGAAAGTGAGAAATACCGCATAAATCATTCACAGAAGGTCATAAATTCTGCTGGACGCCCCTCATGAAGTCGCCCCCCCCCCCGCCCACCCCGCCCGCAAGAGTTCCTCAACCCTAAAGCGTAAACCCCTAATCGCTAAACATCAAACCCACTTTCAGACTGGCCGAGGTTTGTGTTGCGAAATGCCGGCAACACATGCACGCATGCCGAAGGCGGCTGCAAAGGGTTTTGATAGGGGCTGCATGAGGGGCTTCTAATTGGCATTATAAGGGTTGCAGCATTATTTCTCAACCCTAAACCCCGGTCAGTGCTAAACCCGGAAGCCTCAACTCTGAACCCGGCACTATCAAGAGACCTTAGGGGTCCTGGATACAAGCTTCTTTGCTGTTGTGCAAGTACCACGCGGGAAGAGTTTAGGGTTTAGGGTTTAGGGTTTCCTAAAGAGGAAGAAGGCCAAACCGTACACCCAAAGCACAAAATCACTGACCTTCTCCTTCTCCTGAAGCCTGAACCCTCATGGAGCCCTTGGCGAGCCTTTTGAGAAGCCTTACAGAAGCTTTCTTTTTCATCCTTATATTATAAAGCCCAAAGACCCTAATATATGGGCCTGAACAATTATGCATATTATTCTTTAGGGATCCTGAACAAGTTATGATATACTCTGCCACGAAGCTCTGTTCTGATTCTGATGCCCCTATACTAGCTGCTTAAACTAACCCGTATTTGTAGATCCCTTTAGCAGTCAACAGGAGCCCTATTCTGATCATTAAGGCCGCTATACGAAAGACCATTAGCAACTCATCGAAAATCTTGTTGTCAAATCCTTGTGTACATCCGGGGACTCTTATACGGCCCTAAACCCTTCTGGACAGGAAGTTTCCATCTAAAAGAATACTGCCAAGGCCCTCCACCCCAAACCCTAAACCCTTCTGGACAGGAAGCTTCCTGGGCCCTAAACCCTAAGCCCTAAGTAAGCTCTAAACCCTCAACCCCTTTTCTGAGTGGAGAAAACCCCAAAACCCCTGGACAGGAAGCTGCCTGGGACCTGAACTCCTAAACCCTAAACCCTCCGGGGCAGGAAGTTTCCTGGGCCTTAAATCCGTAAACCCTAAACCCTAAACGCTTTTTATCATATGTATTTGTAAAGGGTTCGTTGGAACATGGCTCTTTCGGGGGTTTTTTGGGGCCAGATTCCAACAAAGGCCGGGGCCATATTCCAGCGCACCCGGGGCCCTTCGCCAGCGCAAGAAATCACGATTTTCCACAAGCAAGGTGGGGGCTCCCCGCTCCAAGAAGGACCCAGAGACTCCAACAGCCCTTGATTAAGGAGTATACCTTAAATTATAGTAGGATCCCTAATATGATTTAAGGTATATTCCTTAATTAAGGGGTATTGGAGTTTCTGGGGAGAAGAAGCACCATGGCAAAGGCCAGATGGAGTGCGAGGCGATAAGAGCTCCTCTCATGGGCGACATCCGCCGCCTCGAGGGTGTCCTGAAGGAAGTGCGCGATGTCTCCGCCCAGAAAGACAAGGGCCCGTGTTCGTTGGATTATGGCCCGGCTTTCGGTGGAAAATGACCCTTTCGGCCCGGGTTCGTTGGAATACGGCCCGGGCTTCCTTGGAAAATGACGCTTTCGGTGGCGGGCGGGCAATACCATTTCCCCAAGGGTCCAAAGGACCCAATAATCAGGTACCTGGGTTTAGGATAGTAGTTCGGTAGGATAATAATGTTTGGGAGAGTACATGAAGTAGGGTTTATATTGCCGTTTTGGTGAGTGTAGATAGGCCTCCTTTCGAATTCTGGTGAGTGTATATATTGAGTTTTATTCTGGGGATACTAGTAATATAAACCCTACATCATATGGTTTTATAGGGATTCTACCCTAAACCCTAAACCCTAAATACCCTATCCATACCCTATATAGACCCCAACGGCCCTCCAACGCTAAGAGCTCCTCGACACCAACAACGACTGGGGGTTTATGGCAGGGTTTAGGGCTCATTCCTAAATGCCAACACCACAGCCCTAAACTAATATAAACCATCCCTATATGATTATTGGGTACTTGGACCCTTAGGGTTTTCCAGGCCCGGGCCTCGGATCCGTTGGAAGAATGCTTGGCCTTCGTTGGAAAATGGCGCTTTTGGCGTGAGGAGGGGGGGGGGGCAATGTCATCCTAATACGTAAGGCATAATGTTTAAGATTTCATCTCTGGGGTTAGCGTAAGAAAGCCGCAAGGTGTTCGTCTGAATTGAAAGTGTAGAACCAAGCTATATAATAAAGAATTGTATGTCTAGGTGGGCTTGTTTCCATAGTGAAAGCTCGACTAGAGATTGCTCGATCCGGAGCTGCTGAACCCTAAACCCTAAACCCCAAAACCCTAAAACCCCTCTGGACAGGACTCTTCCTGGGCCCTGTTATTCTAGGTAAACCTAAACCCTAAACCCTAAACCCCTAAACCCCTAAACCCTCATGCCGTAAACCCTAAACCCCTAAACCCTAAACCCCTCAACCCTAAACCCCTCAACCCTAAGCCCTGAACCCTCAACCCTTAAACCCCTAAACCCCTAAACCCTAAACCCCTCAACCCTTAACCCCCTTAAACCCCTAAACCCTATGCCCTCCTGGACAGGAAGCTTCTTGGGCAGCCTCGAGTTCTGCGTTGGCAAGCTAGGCCTGGCACTCGGAGGTCCCACGGAGACTGCCCTGGGCTTGAGGGTTCAGGGTTGATAGGGTTTATAGGATTTCTAGACTTTATAGGGTTAAAGGGTTTATCGGATTTCGAGGATTTCTAGGATTTCTGGGATTCTAGGGCCTATGGGGTTTATAGGGTTTAGGTTTGGGGTTCAAGTTTAGGACTCATGGGGTTTAGGTTTTATAGGGTTTAGGTTCAGGGTTGGGAGCTGAGGGTTTGGAGTTGCTACTTGTAGGGCTTGATGGGCCCATCATAGGAAGCCCTAGAGGCGTTAGGGTTTCATAAGGGGTTGCCCAACAGGGGGTCAGAGCGCATCCTAGCCGCATAGCCTGTGAGCGTTGAGCAATTGTTTTTTTAGGGTTTAGGGTTTGAGGTTTGAATTGGGTCCAGGACGTTTTTTCGGATCCAGGTTGGTTGTTTATTGTTTCAAGCAGTCGTGTGTTGTTTCTTGTTTGTTTTGTTCTCTGTTTCTATCGTTCTTTCTGTCTTCGGGTGGCTGGCTGGCTGCTGGGTTGCTGCTGTCTTTCTTGTTGCTCCTAGAATGCCCTAGAATACTTTTATGGTCATGGTCATAGATGTTTACGTCCCTAAGCCCTATAGAGTAAACCCTAAATCCTAAAGTCTAAACCCCAAACTAAACCCTAAAGCCCTGTTGGCTGTTGCTTTGTTTGTATTCCCTGGACCAAATACCCCTAAACTCTAAACCCTAAACCCCTAAACCCCTAAACCCCTAAACCCCTAAACCCCTAAACCCCTAAACCCCTAAACCCCTAAACCCCTAGACCCCTAGACCCCTAGACCCCTAAACCCCAATCCCTAAACCCTAAGCCCTAAAGCCTAAGGCAGCCGCCTCATCGTCGTGATGGGCCACACCAACTGCGGAGCA
This sequence comes from Symbiodinium sp. clade A Y106, assembly GCA_003297005.1. NCBI lineage: Eukaryota > Dinophyceae > Suessiales > Symbiodiniaceae > Symbiodinium > Symbiodinium sp. clade A. The sequence goes on along the minus strand of BGNK01002981.1, from coordinate 7,568 downwards.
TTGGCCGGGGCTGCCGGCACGTGCGCCTCCGCAGGGGCCTTCTTTTAGGGTTTGGGGTTTAGGGTTTGGGGTTTAGGGTTTGGGGTTTGGGGTTTAGGGTTATAGTTTTCAAAACCGGTTTGGTTGAGTCTAGAGAGGTGTTTAGAGTGTTTTTGTGATCAGCAACTGTGGTTAGGCAGTTATCGTACTTATCATCGCCAACCTAGAAAACCTCCATGCATCCTGTACAGTATGCTGTGCAGGATGCATGGAGGCATTCTGGGAAGTTTGTTGCAGTGTTTTTTCTCTGAGGGTAGTTTCCCTTCCGATTTTGTTTTGAAACTTCCTTACCGTGCTTCACTTTTTGGATGTGGTGTTTGCGGAGCGGCAAAGTCCCACAATATACCGTAGATTCCTAGATGCCATGGTGCAGATGTCCAAGGTTGCAGGGCGGGGACTGTTTGGTGAAGAGATTCTGCTGGCTTCGGGGTGTTTGTGATGCTGGCTAGTGCGATCTGCCGGACATCGCAGCAGATTTTCCACTTCAGGAGTATCTACGTGAGCGCGCTTCAACAACCACGTAGTGCTCACGACACGGGAATGTTCAGGATGTAGGGCCTAGTTCTGTATCGTATTCCTTCATAATATATCTCATGGCTTCGTAGTTTATAGATGATAGGTGTGTGTGTAGGAGCGTCTCGAGGGTGTTATAATACGGAGTTCATGGAGCTCGATATGTCAGTCAGAAACCCCGGCAACATCAGTAAGGAGTGCCCCTCAATCCCCAAACCGTAAAGCCCAAACTCAAAACCCGAGAGCCTATAAACCGTAACTCCCAAATACCGAAATCCTGAACCCTCGAGACCCTACATCCCAAAGCCTACACCCTAAATCCTAATCCAAGGGTGTTTTGCAGGCTCATCCTAATCACATGTGACGGTAATCTGCATGTCGAAGGCGTCTGCAAGATCCTGTGCTTGAAGCCGGACTTGGGTTTTTGGTCCTTGGGAAGGGAACCCAGAGACTCCAATAGCCCTTAATTAAGGAATATACTTTTAAATTGTAGTAGGATCCCTTATATGATTCAAGGTATATTCCTTAATTAAGCGGTATTGGAGTTTCTGGGAATCTCGTCGGGCTTCCACCCTGAAACGTGCGCGTACACCCAGTGCATCCCCGGGAAGTACCCAAAGCAGCAATATTGGCCACAGCTGCCGAAAAAACGAGCCTCCACATCCCGGGTTTAGGGTTCAGGGCATCGGGCTTAGGCCGTAGGAAAAAGCGTTCTCAAGGGATCTAACCCACTGTCCTAGGTACTTGTCCATCAAGGAGGCTGCTGAGACCAAGGCAGATTGTCAATTGAGACTTTGTGATTGTGATCCTACAGTAGTTTAGTTTAGGGTTGTTAACAGTTTGGAGAGGATTTCGGGCTATATTATGCTTACAAGTTATAAGTGCAGATAGATAGGTACATAGGTCGATCCATCTCCAGATCGATAATCGATAGATCGATAGACCGACAGATCGATAGATCGGTGATCGGTAGATAGATCTGTAAAGATCCTATAAGGGGATCGTTTTTCTAACTACTCAAACATCTGGTTACTGTTGTTGGGGTTTTAGGCTTTAGTGTTTCAAGTTGGGGGTTTTGCGATTTAAATTTAGGGTTTAGGGGGTTTGGCATTCCGGGTATACGGGTTTAGGGTGTAGGATCCTGGCTTGGGGAGTGCGGGTGTCAGATTTGAAGTTTCGGTTGTGTTCCTGGCTTTGTCTGGTTTTGGTGTTTCGGGGTGTGAGGGTTTGGGGTCTAGGGTTTAAGATTCTAGTTTGGGATTTTCGGGCATCAATCAGATTTTTAGGTCTTGGCTTAGGGTTTGGTTTTCGCAACTGATATGTTGGGGTCTGTGGGGTTGGTCCTAATATAGGGGCCTTAAAAATTAGAATAGGGTTTTGGGGCCCATTATACTTTAACTAAAATAAGGAACCCCAAAATAGTATAGGTAATTATGTGGGCCCCTCTGTTAGATGCCCGAAACCACTGTAGCGTCAGTAGCGCAGGGGAGCCTATCCTGAACCGTAAACCCTACAGCTCTAACCCTTGAGATAGCTTCGTATAGTCAAGTATAGTCGACTATAGTATGCTGCATCGTCGCCGGTGGACTTTCGGAATTAGGAGAATGACTGGCGCGATAGTTTCGTTTGTGCCCTCGATCTGGTGCATTCGTATCGTCTCAACACCAACAACACGAAGAAGTGTACTATGAATAAGGTTTTGGAGACCGTCACGACGACGAATGGCAAGAATGCGGACATGCAATACATTCTTCTGGGGCGACAGAAGGTCGCGCTGAGCTAATACACGGTTTTTCGGCCTGCGCAGTACGCACCGGAAGTGTCTTGCTCAGTGGTGTTGTTGTTCGCGCAGGTAAACAATCCGTGGATGTATGTTGGTATGTGGGTCTGTCTGTCTGTGTGTCTGTCTGCATGTCTGTCTGTCTGTCCGTCTGTCTGTCTGTTGCATGTATGCATGTATGTATGTATGGATGGATAGACGGATGGACGGATGGATGGATGGATGGATGGATGGATGGGTGCGTGGATGGATGTAGGTAGGTCTGTCTGTCTGCATGTATGTATTTATGAATGTATGTATGTATGACATGCACGTGCATATGTGTACATGAATACACACACATACACACATACATATATATATATATACACACATATATATATACTTGTATCATATATGTATATAGATATATATCATATCATATATATATATGTACATACATGTCCGTGTATGCATACATCTTTGCAACAATATTCAACGTGTGTATATATCTATAATCTATATATACACATACACTATATATACACATGCGTATATGTATGTTACTTGTAAAGCCCTATGCATATATATATATATATATGTATGTTACTTGTAAAGCCCCATATATATGTATGTTACTTGTAAAGCCCTATAACATATATATATATATACATATGGTATGTGTATGTTACTTGTTACTTGTAAAGCCCTAAGCACGTTGGCAGAAAACCAAAAACGCTGTCAAATCCTCCTGTGTCCCACAGACGCCGGGCTGCGCTCTCGAGGGTCTTCTTCAGGCCTTCTCGTCTTTCACGCGAAGTCCTTATGTACTAACCCAGAGACTCCAATGTCCGTTTATTCAGGAATATACCTGCAACTGTAGTAGGATCCCTGATATGGTTAAAGGTATATTCTCAATTAAGGGATATTGGAGTCTCTGGGAACTAGGGGCCTAAGAAATTACGTACTAACATAGGTTTCCTCTAAAGGCCATTCTAAGGATATAATATCGGGGCCTTAATAAATTATCTATACCATTTTGGGTGTTCCTTACTATAATTATAGTATACTGGACCCCAAAGCTCTAATCTAATTATTAAGGCCCCTACATTATGGAGTTCTGAATGGTTTGCTGTTGTCATTATGCCTTACGGGTCTACAATGGTTTTACAGTGCCACACCCGCCAACACCACAGTTTAACTGTTAAGGCCCTTATGTTGCATTAGTTGGCGGGTTTGCAGCTTACAAACATGTTTCTACCTCTGAGGGTCCCGGAGCCAGTGATTCGGCGTCAGAGCTTGAGGAGGTTTGGGTTCTAAGGTTAGTAACGGTTAGAGTTCACGACGGCGCGGCTTTTGTTGCATAATAAGCCAGTAGGCATACAGAGAGTCGCGCGAACACCTCCCCCTTGCGACTCGGGGGATGTGGGGCCCTGACAGTTTTGGGTGCAAGGTTTTTGGAGTTTCTGCGCAACTAACTTAGTTCACAGTTGTACAAACTGGGAGTTTAGCCTTTGGGAGTTCCGGTTTCGGATTGGAATCGTGGGGTTTCGTGCTTGCCTCCGGGCGAGGCATTTCGGGTCTAGTTTGAAGTTTGGGGTTGACGGTTTAGGCGGTTTGGGGCTGAAGAGCTTAGTAGCTGAGTGGATACACTTTACACTTTTTGGGACAATATTGCCCACTATAAAACGAAAAGTGTACACTTTTTGGGGCTTATGAACTCAGCAACTAAGAGAGTGTGCCTGAGTTTTTTGAACTTTGTCCGACCTCTCCGTTGGTTGGGCGTTTTCTGTAGCTGCTATGCTTGTGACTTCTTTTTGTTGTTCTTTCCCTTGGCCGGCAATGCTGGGTTCAGGGTTTAGGGTGATGTAATTGGATACAGATTCAGATAGGAACCCCAAGATTAAGGCGTATTTCGGGCACGTTCCTTATCTCAGGGTGTCGGTTAAGGATCGGACCTTAACCCTAAACCCTAAGTGTTAAGCCCAAGGTCTAAACCCTAAAACCCTAAACACCCAGACCCACACCCGGTTTATTTCGTGGGACAGGGTACCGGCCTTCAGGTATCATGCAACTCAGCCTAAGCATACAGAACCTTTTAAGGGAACTATGAGGCCTTGCAAATGCCGGGACACCTTCTCCAACAGTACGCTCACCTTCGTCAGAAGGCCATCCGGGGCGGCAATCTCCACTCTATAGTGGAAGCGGTTCTGGAAGCCATCACAGACATTGTCAATGCAGCAAAGGACCCATCTTGCTTAGAAATTGACATCACAGTGGTCTGGACGGATAACGAGCTCTGTGGGAGACGTGGTGTGTTTTTAGATCCAGGCACGCCTCACTGGCAGTTCGGACCCGAAGGCTACGCAGCAGAGGGTCTATGGCCAGAGATAGCGGGCCGCGTATGCGGCGAGATCGGCCGTCTACCTTAAGGGCAGGCCGGTGGTGGGAAGTGTCCAGATCCTCGGCGATGCAGCCTTTTAGGAACCCTAAGGGGAACCCTAAACCGTGAAGCCCCGGCCCCAGTCTGCATCTTGGAGCCCAGTGCTTAAGACTTTTGGGCTTTAGGGTGTGGGGCTCTGGAAGGTTTGAAGATTTTTGAAATTTGAGTTTAGGGTTTAGGGTTTAGGGTTTCAGGTTTAGGGATAGGCATGGGAATACCTTGAGCCCCTCTCTGATTCTTGGCACGTACTATAGGGGCCTTAATAATTACCTATAATTTTAGAAAAATGGGGCCCGCAACCCTATTCTAATTATTAATGCCCCTGTATTAAACCTCTGGATATTCGAGGGGAAGATGTCCTGCAGGCCTCTGCAGCAGGCTTGTGGGTGTAGGCGGGGATCATGCTCAGCTTAGGAAGAGCAAATGCTGGGTGTGGATTGTTTGGCTCATCGTCGAAAGGGGCCCTGAACTACACCTTGGGCCTTAGGACCTTATGGAGTGGAGTTCAAAGGTTTAGCTTCGGAACCGGGTGCTGAAGTAGGATTTGGGGACCGGTTCGGTGCTTACTAGGCTCTAACATGTTCCCTTCTGCACCGGCCGTGGCAGGGGCTGACTTCCGTGGCAGCCCAGACAGCTCAGGAACTCTACCAAGTTTAGCTTGCCAGAAGGGTGGTACAAAGGATTCACAAGATCAGGCTACAAAATACAGGGATCTTTACGGGCTGTCGGGTGCGGGCTATGGGAGTTTCCGAAAATTAGGGGTACCTTATTTTGGGGTCCTTATAATAAGGATCCTACGTTTTAGGGTCCATATTAAGGTCCCCTATTTTCGGAAACTCCCATATTTGTAGGTGATGGAGCTTGGGCTCTGGGTTTTGAGGGGTGTAGTATTTCCGGTTCAGAAGTTCGGGGTTTTGGTTTTTGTGTGCTGTTTTCGGGTTTGGGGCCGGGCGGTTCAACGATTTCAGAGGCTAGGACCCAGAGTAGGCCCTTATTCCTATTTTTGGGGTTTAGGTTCTCTCATAACCCCCTTTAAACCCAAATGGGCATGCGCTTTATTCCTAGGTTACTCTTGGGTCTAGGAGGTGAGGTTGCAGCGTGTGCGTCTCGGACGGTGGAAGCTTCCAACTTGTGAAACCCAGCTTCCCCAGCCCTGATATGGGAGTTTCCGAAAATAGAGATACGTTATTATAATGAGGATCCTACTATTTAGGGTACTATACTAGAGCCCCCTATTTTCGGAAACTCCCATATGCCCATACGGTTGATGAACAAAATCCTGCATTACCCATTATAAGGAATATACCATAATTCCCATAGTTTAGGGTCCTTCGGGTCATGCAGGATTTTGTCCATCAGCCGTATGGAAACAGTAGAACCGCTGTTGTAAAGCACACCCTTTTAAATGCAACCGTAAGTCTGACAAACTCCCACATGATCATCCGGGTTTAGGGGTTTGGGGTTTAAGGTTTAGGGTTTAGGGTTTAAGGTTTAGGGTTTAGGGGGCGAGATACGTGGACGAAGATCTGCGGGAGAAGCAGCAGTATCACGTCTTGTAGAGATGGCCCGCATGATACCTTAACCCGCCAAACCCTACTTTTTCGTAGGTTCTTATTAAAAACCCAAATATGGAATTTATAGGGGCCCTACAAAAAAGTAGGGTTTGGTGGGTTAAGGTAGGCTGTGACCCATCGCGGTTTCTTGAGGCACGGCGTAAAAAACCATATCCACTCGTGCACGTCTCGAGCACGGCAGACCTAACCCTCATACTCCTCGGTGTCTTCGGCCCCCTGTATAAGGCTTTGGGCCAAGGTCTACTTGGAGGTTCATGGGTAGTTATAAGTAGGGTCATAAGTAGGGTAACTATACTTATAACCCATATTAAGGGACTTTCCACTTGGGTCCGGGTTTTTTTTTTTGAAAGGTTTGGCCAAGGTTGGGTTTTTGGAAGGTTTGGCCAAGCCCGTGGCCCTGTGGTCTCCTGGTCCTTGGTCCCGTGGTCCGTGGTCCCGTGGTCTTTGGTCCTCTGGTCCCGCGGTCCTTTGGTCTCCTGGTCCTCTGGTCCCGCGGTCCTCTGGTCCCGCGGTCCTCCGGTCCCGTGGTCCTCTGGTTCTCTGGTCCCGTGGTCCTCTGGTCCCGCGGTCCTCTGGGTCTTCATCTTCTAGTGCCGTGGTCTCTGGTCTGTCGGTTCTAATTCCGTAGTTCCGTGTTCCCTTCGGTCTCCTGGTCCGTCGTCTCTGGTCCCTTGGTCCGTGGCTCCCTGGTTCCATCTGGTCTCGTGTTTGCTGTCGGTGTCCAGGTATTGCGCACGGCGTAGCNCCGTGGCTCCCTGGTTCCATCTGGTCTCGTGTTTGCTGTCGGTGTCCAGGTATTGCGCACGGCGTAGCTTGGTTGGTCTCGTGTTTGCTGTCTACTTGTTGCTGTGCTTGTCTGGCCATAGTAGTCGCGGTCCGAAGAGTAGTAGCAGCAGTAGTAGTCGTAGTCTAGTTGTTGTAGTTGTAGTTGTAGTCGTAGTAGTAATGGTGGCGTAGCAGACATTGGCTCCGTAGGATCTGAACACCTGAANTAGGGTACAGGGGTTTAAGGTTGCGGGCCTGGGTTTCCAAGGTTTAGGTCAACCTGCAGATTCGACGTGGGGTCATGGGGAGACGTAAGTTTACCTATAGTCTCCATTGTAGTTTTTTTTGGTTTACCCGAAAGAAGCATATCTTGAGCTGTAGCCCTGAAGAACCGCGACCCTCAAGCCACAAGCCCACATGGCCCATTGCGATTCGCCAACAGTGTCCGTCCTGCGACACCGACCGATCACAGATG
>BGNK01002980.1:44813-85128 GCA_003297005.1 Symbiodinium sp. clade A Y106 | reverse complement strand
ACTACTACTACTACTACTAGTACCACTACTGCTATACTAGCATTCTTACTCTACAACTACTACTCCACGACTACAACAAACCTTACACACCCCCCACTCCTCCTTCCGGGGTTTAGGGTCTAGGGTTTAGGGTGTACTCGTCGTAGAGTAGCAGCGGGGGTAGCAAAACCGTCAGCCTAGACCCCAAAATAAACTCTCTCGTCAACCGCATCGCCCTTTCCTCTGACTCCTACGGGGTCNAGCGGGGGTAGCAAAACCGTCAGCCTAGACCCCAAAATAAACTCTCTCGTCAACCGCATCGCCCTTTCCTCTGACTCCTACGGGGTCGGCGGCTTGAGCCGGAGGCTCTTAAATTTAGGCTTTACCTACTATAAGAGCTAGTACTCTCGGGGTGTGGGTTACAATCAGGGTTACTATGAGGATAAAGTACGAGCTCTCTTGGGCTGCAGGGTGTTAAAAGGGGGTTTATGGGTTTTTGAAGGTGTCTGCATTGTTATTTAAGGGTCTACGGTTCTGAGGGCTGTAAGGGTTTGAGGCTTTAGTAATCTAAGCGTTTCAAGGTCTCAGGGCTTGGGGTGGGGTGGTAAAGCTTAGGGCTTTAAGGCATGTCAGGCTTCCTTCCAAGATCTTGGGACTTGGGTGTTAGCGTTTGGGGGTTTCTGGTGGCCCTTGGACAACAAACCGTTTGGATGCTTAGGGCGTTAGGACATTTGCTATGGCGTTGGGGCATCGGGCCTGAGCCCTAATGTAGGAACCTGATTAAGAAACCCTGGCCCTGTAAACCCCCAATATATCAGGATTCATGTAAGGAACCCTAATAAAGACCCAAGGTTTCTTAATCAGCTTCCTATATTAAAGCCCAAGGATGACCAAGGGTTCCTGTGTCGGACCTCCAGGCTGCTGGGGTAGCGGTGTGGTGACAGCGGCATGGAGACCCGGTCGTGATTTTTGAATCGCACCGAAACCCGGAAGCACTCACTTCGGGCGTAGGGCTTAGAGTTAGTCACAAAACCACCAAACCAGCGCAAAACTATTTGCGTGTGTCCCCTGGCCGTACATCAAACACCTCATGACAAACGCTTCGTGCTGGAACAGAGGCTCCTGGGAAGGCGTGACCAGTCTTGCTCCACGTCCGTCACTGAGACACGAACACACGCAAAGGTAATGTCACAACACCAGAATTGCATTCCAAAAGTTTAGATAGCTTAAAAACCGAGGCAGCCTCATACCTCCCAGGACCTAGTTCAAGCATCACAACTACTCTGAAACTGTCGCGGAGCATTGCCATAAATTCTGAAACCTCACAGCGCAGCCCCAAGACGACGAAAGCCCTACGGGCCCAAAACCCTAAGCACAACCCTAAACCCTAAACCCCTAAACTCCTAAATCCTCCTTAAGCCCTTCTTATAGAATCCCTATAGATCCCTAGAAAGGGACCCTAAACCCTAAACCCTATGAACCCTAAACGCTCGCCTCCGCCAAGGCTGTGGCCAGCCGACCCTTCGCCGCGGACTCCTCGGAGTGTGGCACGCTTCTATCGGTACAGGTGGTAGCAGTAGCAGGAAAAGTGGTTTAGGGTAGCAGCAGAAGTAGTAAGAGTAGTAGAAGTAGAAGCAGGAGTAGAAGTAGAAGAAGAATCAGCAGGAGCAGGAGCAGGAGCAGGAGCAGGAGCACTGGCACTGGCAGTGGCAGTGGCAGTGGCAGTGGCAGTAGCAGCCGCAGCCGCAGGGGCAGCGGCAGGTGCAGAGCAGGAGCAGGAGCCGTAGTTGCAGCNAGTAGCAGTAGCAGTAGCAGTAGCAGTAGCAGTAGCAGTAGCAGTAGCAGTAGCAGTAGCAGCAGCAGCAGCAGCAGTAGCAGTAGCAGTAGCAGTAGCAGTAGCAGTAGCAGTAGCAGCAGCAGCAGCAGCAGTAGCAGTTGTCGTCGTGGTGGCAGTCGGGGCGGTGTTGGTGGAAGTGGTGCTGCTGCTACTATACTTCTAGGGACTTCAACAAGTATCAGCCTGATTCCGCATTCGCACAATATGATGGGTACTTCTTTGAATTAAAGTCCCTTTTCAGGTCGCCAAAGTAGTACGGCAAACTTTTCAAAAGGACCCTAGAATGAACCCTCATCTAGAGAACTACTCAGGTAATACCCTCACAGAAACCCTAGAAACCCTATAGAGGCCCTTTTAGATCCCTTTGAGGCACCCCGAGACTGGACTTGAAGTAACCGAGGAGAAAAAAGTATAAACTTGCATTTCATACCGGTTCCTTTAAGGAACAGGTACCAAAATAAGCAATCAAGCAGGGTACTCCAAACCCAGGAGGAAAGGAACCCTATTTAGAGAACTACCCATAAGCCACCGGGCTCAGTCCTTCTCGGCCTCTTCCTGCCGTTCCTGCGGACTCGCTCAGGGAAACTTCGCCCGTGTTGAAAGGCACGGCTTACGGCTTGGGGTTTAGGGTTAACTCTTAAGCCCTATAAGCCTATAGCCCACAAAAAATGTAACTAAAGGCACCTCCTGACCGTGGTTCTATGGTTCGGCATCTAGACTTGAAGTTCGAAGCTTGGAGCTACGGAATTTGTAGCAGAGGTTAGCTTCGGCCCGAGTTTCGAGCTCAAAAAGTCCTAGTCGAGTCTCACAGCTTGAACCCTCGAGACTACGCCCGCGACCCCACAAGCGTAGCCTGAACCCCGACTCTAAACCCCAACCCTGATCCCTCAACCCGTAACGCCAAAGTCTTATCCTTCTATCCTTGGGGCCTACATCCCTAAACCCATGAAGCCCTTAAAGCCCGGAACAATACGAATCATGTGTCTTCACACAAACTCAAGTGGATCCCTCCTATAATCCAATATAGTAGCATAGAGTATAGTACAATACACTACAACACAAGAGTATGAGAGACCCTAAACCTAAACACTAAACCCAAGCCCCAACCCCCCCCCTCCCCCCTCCCGAAAACAATCAGCATTATCCGAGAAACCGGGAGCCTTGCATTCCTCCTGCAGTTTCGCAAGCAGCTGGGATCCTGAAGCAAAGCTCCGGGCTCTCGGCATTTACTTGAACCCTAAGAACGCTCTTGCCTAGGATTTCCTTTATGTCTTTATGTCCTTAAAAAGGCAGGTAGTTGGGGTTATGGTGTAATATTATCCCAAAAAGTGTAAAGTGTATCCACTCAGCTACTAAGGTTTAGAGTTTAGGATTCAAGGTTTTCAGGGCTTCCTGCTTTCATTCTCAGCTTAGGGCTGCGAGCTTAGACCGTCAAGCTTCGAGGTTAGGGGCTCGAGGCCGGGTTCGAGGCTTTACGGCAACTTCCCGAAGAACCGGAGAAAACGAAAAAACGAACCCTTCAAGGATCAGTGTCGCGTTTGCCTAAAGAAGCCCTTGAAACCCCCAAAATCACCTGCAACTTGTGCTGCAGAACTCTAAACCCCAACTGCCAACCCTAAAACCCACAACTCTAGACTCTAGACCCCAAACTGGTCCTAAACTCTGTAAGCTGAAACTCCTAAAACCCCTAAACCCTAAACCCTAAACCCTAAAACCCCTAAACCCTTCAAACCCCTAAACCCTTCAAACCCCTAAAACCCCTAAAAACCCTAAAAACCCCTAAAACCCTTAAAATTCCCCAACTGGAGAGGCGCCTTCAAGACCTTCCAGCTGCTCCTGCTGCTCCTTGACCTGCTCTCGCGCTTCAGGGGATCAAGAGTTTAGGGTTTTAAGGGGTTTAGGGCTTTAGGGGTGTAGGGTCTAGGGGGTTTGTTAGGGTCTAGGGGTTTAGGGGTTTGGGGTTGGGTTTAGGGTTGAGGCTTCAAAGGGTTTGGGGTTGAAAGGATGTGAGGTTCAGGAGCCACGCATTGACGAGGAGGGTTTAAGGGGCTTTCAGTCGAGAGTTTAGCGTCAGAGTTCAGGGTTTAAGGGGGGGTCTCAGGGTTTAGGGTTTAGGGTTTATGGTTGAGGGTTTAGGGGGGGTTCAGCTAAGTAAGGGAGCTGAGGGCCTTTAGGGGCGTAGGGTTTGAGGGCTGTTGGGCCGTTTTGGCTTTTGAGTCTGCGGGCTTTTTATGGTTTTGAGGGATACGGATTTAGGCAGTTTACAGCTCTTGGGGTTTGGGCCTAAGGGCTTAAGGATGTTTAAGGTACAGGGGGTTTTTAGGGGCTTAGGATGGTTTCTTAAGGGACAGGGTTCAGCAGTTTCGGATTTGGCACTCACGCTGGTTGGCGGATAAGAATCAGCAATATAGGGGCCTTAATGATTAGAATAGGGCTTTGGGCCTAATAGACTACAACTATAATTAGGAACCCCCAGAATGGTGTTGGTAATTAATTATTTACGCCCCTACATTACTCGGAGGAGCCACAATGCCCTTGCCGCAACCTTGATTGCGCTCAGGACGGCAATGCACAAAGTTAGTGTACCAAACGTCAGTCGGAGGACGCGAGAAGTCGTTCTGCAAGGCCTCTTCGGGTTGCTCTTCTCGGTTGTGCTTTCTCTTCTTACTTTTCTGGAGCTTTCTAAGGTACCAAACCGGGGATGGCACTGATCCTCATGCACATGCCCAGATTACATTCCACCCAAGCATCCGCTGGAGTGAACTGGGCTCGCTTGTCCAACTTAAAAACCCAATTGTACTGAGCATTCGTGTTGGACTTCTCCTTGGAAATGCTGATGAATAGCACGAGAGCCTTGCAATCATCTTCCGACTTATAGTAGAAGCCAGAAAGTTGGAACATCAATATCCTTATGCCCTTAGGGTAGAGTATAGGGGATCCTAGCACCAATCCTCCTAAACCCATGTTCCAACTTTCTGGGGTTCACTGTATATAACCCCACTGGTAGGCGACGCTTCCGAAGATGGAGATTCATGTTTGGCCTCCTCGTTTGGATCCGAATACCCGATACCCCAAAACTTACCAAAGGGAAGCCACTACTGAACGATTTGAATTTCGATTTTTGGTTTCCCCAATTCTAATTTCTTTTCACCCCTAAACCCTAAACCTGAAACCCTAAACCCTTAACCCTGAAACCCCAAACCTTCACACACACACACACACATCGCAACACCTCCAAAGCCCTCCGGAAACCCTAAACCCCCAAACCCCCCAAAGCCAAAACCCCATAGCCTAAACCTAAACCCCAAACACCCTGAAAACTCTAGGCCCCAAACTAGGTAAGGCTGTTGGGGCATTTTATATTTTCCCTTATTGGGCTTAAGAGGATCTTATCTACCAATATTTGTCAAAAGCTTTAAAGGCCCGACCCAGCAAACCCCTAAGCTCCCTCAGCCGAACCAAAACAACGGACGAGAAGTCGCCTTGGCGTGAGCTGCCGCCAGCTCCTCCTGCAGAGAGCCGACTAATCGCTCTGTAAAGAAGCAGATATGCCTCACCCCTTTTGTTCGGGTTTGGGATTTGGGGTCTGTTGTTGGCGTGGCGCCTTCTGAAGAGAAGTTCCTGCGCGTAGATTCAAGGCCGGTTTGTTGTAGCCTTTTGGGTTTAGGGTTTTGGGTTTAGGATCCTCTTTCCATGTAATTTAGTTTGCGCAGCTTTCGGAACTTTGGTTCAGGGTTTGAGAGTCGTCCGGCTCTCCAGGTTGAGGCTACGTGTGCGGCTTTTAGGCTTCGGGCCTCTGGAGCAACTTTCCTGTAGGCTTTTTGGGGCTTTAGGGTTTAGGGGTTTAGGGGTTTAGGGTTTAAGGCTTAGCCTTTAGTAAGGGTTTAGGGTTTAAGGCTTAGGCGTTAGGGTTTAGGGTTTAGGGTTTAAGGCTTAAGTTTTGAGGGTTGAGGCCGTCAACATTCAGGATTGAGGGTTTGCGGTCCTGTGTTTAGCGCTTCAGGCTTGTGGGTTTGTTGGCCCCCTCAATGGTTAAGAAGTTTCAGTTTCGGTTGCAGCAGAACTTGTCATTCTCTCCTGACCTCCAGTGCGAAGAGATACTCTAAACTCAATCGGTGTAGGACAGGCCCAAAGCAATACAAAGGAAGCATCTGAATCCTTCCTTGGTCCTACTGCATCTACCTTCAGAGGTGCAAAAACGAAAGAATTGTATCCAGCTCGTAACTTTAAGCCCATGTTGAGGTTGTTTCGGAGCTTTGGGTCTGATTGCGAGGTTCAATGCGAACCGCGTTCTGAAATGCACAAGAGTTCCTCCAAGCGCCAGCAGGTTTCGTATCATGTTCCCATGTGGGGTGCAATTCGTCCGACCCTCCATCTACACAAAACTTGCATCTCAGCAACCTCGAGGCCGACACAACTGCTTGGCACAACACCTAACTAAAGCAAACCCCTAAACCCTAAACCCTAAACCCTAAACCCCTAAACCCTAAACCCACACGCCTTAAACCTGCACATCTAGCTACTGCAACATCAACCCCTAAACCCTAAACCCTGAACCCTCCCTCACCAAAAAACCACAAGCCGGGTCAACCCTAGATTCTAACCATACTGTCGATGGACAAAATCCTGCATTACCCATTATAAGGAATATACCATAATTCCCATAGTTTAGAGTCCTTAAGGTCATGCAGGATTTTGTCCATCAACAGTATCAAGCCCCTCAATCACTACACCGAGCCCAGAATGCGGCAGTATCCTGGAGTTGCTTCTGCTGCGCCCTGGCGTTCCAGCTCGGGGACCAGTAAGCGGGTTTAGATTCCTATTGTCCAGTATCTTCGGGGAACTAAAGGTTAACCTTTGGGATCATATACCCTAAACCCTAAACCCTAAACCCCAACAATGCTCGGGAGAAGCTTTGAGATGATTTGGACTTTGGGGCCAGATGATCAGACGCGGTCTTTATGTAGGGCTCGTGGAGGCAGCGGTGGAGAACTGTGGGGCCCCCAAAACCCTGTACATTCAATCGATCACTTCTCTATACTCATCTCAACAGCCTGATTCAGCAGACCCCACAGCTCATATACCTTGCACCCTTCAGAGTACAACCATGCCCCAAGCTCGAAATCGAAAGAGCACACAGAAGATATCTAACATCATCTAGCATATCTCCACAGTACCATTGCAGGCACTTACAACTGCTGACTGCGATCTCACACACGCAAGCGCGCGCCCCAAAGAGCCAAAGACATATCTGCACAATGATTGGCCAACAGACCTGATCCCCTTTGTAGACTGCTTCATTCTCCAAGGTGTGGCAAGACTATCGAGATTTTGCGTTAACAGCGAAGGGATTACGCTGCACTTCCGCCAGGCACTCGCGGCGATTCTGCTGATTCTGCAGCTCCTGTTGTGGCGCGGACTGCATGTTCGGTTCACGTTCATCTACCCACCACAGCCGCTGTCTGCCAGGGACGCCCGGTTCATTGTACCTGGTGGTCTCCTATAGGTGAATCGCGCTCCTGCTACAGTGGCGTATGGATGTGGACGTGTCGCGGCGGGGCCGCTACAGCTGCGTGCTTAAATTGGCTTTTTCTCGGTCGAAATCTCTATAGGACTTTCAACTTTCATTCGGGTCTCAACCTTAAGCCCTACAACCCCAACCCGGCCTAAGACCCACACCCGAGCGTCCCTCGTTGTTGAAACCTCTTCACTGACCTCACGTTGTCGTAAACAACCCTACTGATGCCGCCGCCGTTGAAGAAAAAGGATCTGAAAGTGGTTGGTCGACATTCGTGCTGAATCGCAAACCGTACTCTGTGACTCCTTGAAGTTACACCCTAAACCCCTCACATTACGTTCAAGACGAGCCGGGCTTGCGCATAGACCGCATGCACTTCGTCCAGCTTCAGCCTCTGAGGCTTCGGATTTCATAAAGGTGAATTTAGCAGGACTTACAGTAGAAGCCAGAAAGTTGGAACATGGCTTAAGGAGGATTAGTGCTAGGATCCCTTATACTTTACCTTGAGGGCATGAGGATAGTGATGTTCCAACTTTCTGGCTTCTACTTTAGACCTAGCAAGTAGATAACGCCGTAATGGGGACCAATACATCAACATGAGTATCGCCCGACACCTGAAACTCTGAAACACTCAGAGCAACCATAGCCCCGTAGACCGCAAAACGCTAAAACCCTGAACCCACCCAATTCTGATAAACCGAAATCCCAAAACCCTGGTTTGTTGTTCGGGCTTCAAGATCTGAAGCCCCACAGCCCGGTGTCTGTTGGTCCTCTCTATACTCTTTGGATGCCCTCCCTGGAAGGTTTTGAATGCAGCGCCGTAGCAGCGAAGCACTGTAACTGCTTCGATGTATACGGTTTCCGTAAGATTTCCATAAGGGTCTCTACCTTGGCTTCCATATGAGTTCTACAAGGTTTCAAGAACAGCTTTCCACATGGCTTCCATGTTCTCGGGGGTCTTCCCTTAATCTACCAAAACCTACTCTTTTGTAGTTTCCTATTCTACATCCTATTATGGAATTTATAGGGACCCTACAAAAAAAGGTAGGTTTTGGAGGGTTGAGGTCGGGCTTAGAAAGTCTGCTCCTTTGAGTTTCAAGGCGCAGGGCCTAGGGCTCCTTCGGTCTCGGGACTGCCTTTCTTTTACAGTAGAAGCCAGAAAGTTGGGACATGGCTTAAGGAGGATTAGTGCTAGGATCCCTTATACTTTACCTTAAGGGCACGAGGATAGTCATGTTCCAACTTTCTGGCTTCTACTATACGCTTGTCGGAAGCCAGTCGCCAGAAGACCGTGGAAGTGTGTTCATTAGTTATATGCTTAAAGGCTCCTTTGCGGGTTACTATAAGACTCCCTGAAGGATAAGTATGCGGCTCGGACTCCCACTCAAAAGCTTGATCAGGGAGCATGTTTAAGCGGGCTTGGACCACGTTCATGTTTCGTCTAGTCCTCAAAACCTCAAAAAAGTTGGGATCCCTGCAAAGCCCGCAAGCTCAGAACTCGTTCCTAGCAGGTTCTTAGCCATCGGCTGCATACTGTCCACGATCATGGCCGTCACATCCGGCTGGTTCGCCGCCTGCCACATGCCACTACCGTCCTAGCCTTGGCATGGGATGTTACCTGTAGCTGTGCTTTGGCCCCTGGCATGGGATGTTACCTGTAGCTGTGCTTTGCTTGAAAAAGGCGGCGTGCTTGTGGTGACAATCACGGCGCATGGACATACTGACATACTGGCATAAACACATAGTCTACACGTACTTACATACTTACATACATACGTACGTAGATACATACCTACAGACATTACGTCACAATACATGGCGTTTTTGAAATCACCTGCAGTCCACTGACTTGCGTTGCTCTACACTGGACTAGACAGCAGCTGACCACATGGCCTACACAGAGAGACTCCAAAAGCGAAGAAACAAATGGAAATTCACTCCTCTCATTCCATCTGTCTCGGGTTCGGAAACCGCAATGATCCCAAGGATCCTGGCGCCTCCACGCTGAAACAGCCAAAATCAAAAACAAAAAAAACAAAAAAAAAAAACGCTCCCAGTCCTCCCCTTGAGCTACAATCTGGAGACCCCCAATCCCAACACCCAATACAGGGGACCTTAACAAGTAGAATAGAGTCTCGAGCACCAGGTAGTATAGCTATCATAAGGAACCCTACGGAGTGATAGTGGGAAATTATCTCCGACCCGCCCTAAACCCTAAACCCTAAACCCGTATATCACAGAACCCGAATCCGAAGTCTCCAGTTCAGGTTTGGAGTACTCTAAACCCTAAACCCTGAACCCTAGGCTCTAAACTCTACACCAAGCGACTCCATCCATTCACCTTCATAGAGCAAAGACCGAAGCACATTGCAGCTCAAATTCGGAGTCTGTGGGTGTTGATGTATTCAGGCTTCAATGGGTCTGTTTTCAAAACCCTAAAGCCCTAAACCCGACAACACTAAAATCCTGCAGCCCTAAGCCCTAAAACCCCCTAAACCCTAAACCCTCAAAAACCCTCAACCCTGTTTCGGTTGCCTCACCATCCTTCTTGAAGTAGTCGGCCAAAGAGCCTGAATGGCTCTTAGGGTTTATATAGGTCTTCAGGGGTTTCGGGTTTAGCGCTTAGGGGTATTTAGAGATTATTGGTTTAGGGCTGGCTTTAGTGTTTCAGGGCTCAGGGTTTAGGGCTTTATGGGGTTTAGGGTTCAGTACTTTTAGGGCTTAGGGTTTCGGTTGGTTGGGGTTTAGGGCCTAGGGACTATGTACTAATTCCGCGGTTTGCTGTTTCGGGAATACCGGAGCCATGGTCACCAGGATGGGGTTTCGGGGACATTGTGCCACAACTATACTACGGACGGTAAGGTGATAAACTAC
The DNA here is from genome assembly GCA_003297005.1 of Symbiodinium sp. clade A Y106. Classification (NCBI taxonomy): domain Eukaryota; class Dinophyceae; order Suessiales; family Symbiodiniaceae; genus Symbiodinium; species Symbiodinium sp. clade A. The sequence continues at coordinate 74,920 of BGNK01002980.1, read as the reverse complement.
TATACTATACCAGTTCTTTTGGGCCCCAGAAGTAATAGATAAGGAAGTAGGCCTCAAATCTCGAAACCGCCGCTGCGCTTCCATAACAGTCCCAAGCCTCACAACAAACGCCCCGGACCGTCGAACTTAACCCTAAACCCTAAACCCTAAACCCAACCCCTAAACCCCTAAACCCTAAACCCTAAATCCTTCACCTCGCAAACAGCGACTTAGGGTTCAGCGTTTAGGATGACCTGTTCTTTAAGAGGAGCCGGAATAGGCCGGGTTGAACGTTTTTCAAGGCTGAAGCTCGAAGGCCCTCATTGCCGATGAAACCCTGATGAATCCGATGCCCCCCTGCCCCGAAGCCTCCCAAGTCTTACCTTTGGTTAGTCGGGAATGGAAGAGTGGTAGTAATAGGGGATATTTAGGGTTCCTTTAAAGGGGTCTATAGGGTTCATTAAAAGGGATCTATAGGAAGAATGGTAGATATAGTCCCTACTAAGCAAAGGTAAGCAAGTGGTAAAGTCTACGCAGCCCAAGCCTTGAGCCTTGCACTTTACACCTCTCAACGCCGCGAAGACTCAAGTTGCACTGACCCCCCCCCCCTAAGCCATGAAGATCCGCGTCAATGGCCTAAAAGAGGACCAAATTTAGAGAACTACCTATATGAATCTACCATAATCATGTAACCGCAAACCCTATTCCCCTAAACCTTAAACCCTAAAGGGGGCCCTACTTTAGAGAACTACCCCTTTCAATGTTCACCAGGCGGCCGAAGAGCGAGCGGCGGGGCTGAGCCAAGGCCTCAGACACATCCGGAAAGAGTGTAATTTATAGGGGCCGTCAGATTTCCAGGGGCTCTAGAAGGGTGCCTGAAGAAGGGTAGTCTAGGGGGGCCTGAAGAAAGGTAATATAGGGACCTCATTCAGGGTAATAGTCGAATAAGGTTCCTTCAAAAGCCTTTTTTTAAGGGACTTCTATACAGAAGGGACTGTCATGGGGCCTGGGTTTGTCGACACCACACATTCGATCCTTTCGATACTTGTCATTCTGGATGGTTTCGCATGCTCCCCGCAATCAATAAGTGTCGCTATACGGGTGTAACTATAGAGGCCTTAATAATTCGAATTGGTTTCCTTGTGAGGGGAGGCGGGAGGTATATTCTACTATAGTTCTAACAAGAAACCACCAAAAATGGCATTGGTAATTATGGGATCCTTAGGCCCTAAGAGGGGGGGTCTTGTCGGGTTATGTAACCCCCCGATTCAACCCCCACCTGCCTTAAGGATCTCATGCCTAGGGCTTCACCCTAAACCCTGAACCATGAACCATAAGCCCGGAGCTACCTTAAGCCCTGAACCCTAAGCCCCTGAACCCCAAAAAGACATGGCGATGGGTCCCTGGATGGGAGGCTGGGTCTGCTCCAAATTGTGACAGCCATTGCTGCGAAAGTGTGTCGCCTAACCTACCGACCCAAATCATAAGGGGATCCCAAGGCGGTTCCTATAAGGGTTGCTCATTAATTACAAGGGTTCCTAGAAGGGTTCTAGAATGATAGACGAGATTTTGGGATGGTGCCCAAAAACTGCCCCTCCCGCCAGCAGGCCCTCCCGAAGGGGGGGATGCTGCAAGTTCAGCATGTAGGGCCTGAGCTTAGGGTTTAGGGTTTCGGGGTTCATAGATCCCGCAAAGTACCCTGGCCTTTCGCACAGCACCTTCAGAGAACTTCTTCGGGAACCCAACAAGAACCTGATGCTGGAATCCTTACCGAAGCTGAAAGACCGTGTTTTAACATTCCATCTCAGACCCTGAAAAGACACCCACCCCAACCCTCTAACACCAGAACCCATTCCAAATCTGGCGTTGAGTCGTTTTCAACACCCCTGAATTCGAATTAAGGGCCTGGGCAACTAGGCTTAACTTCGGAGCAACCGTAGGTTTGAAATCCGTGTTCTTAATGAGTCGTTGATGGATCTTTAGGGTTCAGGGGTTTAGGGGTTTAGGGGTTTAGGGCTTTAGGGGTTTAGGGGTCTATGGGTTTAGGGGTTTGGGGGTTTTGGGTTTAGGGCATACCACTCATGGGTGGACATGTCTTCAGGATTCACTTCCCGACCCGAAAACCTGAAGCCGTCATGAAGGTAATGATCCTGCATGATCTAAGCACATGAAAAACGAAAGCTCTCATGTGGATAAGCCCTGGGTAGTAAACTCAACTGGTGCGGTGCTAATCCTCTCGACTTTGTCGAACAGGACACACAACACTGTAAGACCTGACTCTCTACCTTACACCCAAACTCTTAAACCCCTGAACCGTTAAACCTTTAAACCTAAAACCCTTAAACCCTAAATCCATAAACCGCGTTGGAGGGCTTTCAAAGTGAGCCGAGGCGCCTCTTCAGCCTCTTCTGGCAGGGTGACGCCTGGGGGCGACACAGCGGATCTTTCAGAAGGGAACCATCGAATTGAGGGGTTAGGATTTGGGGTTTGGGGGTTTGGGGTTTTTTATGGGGTTTAAAGGTGCACAAGGTGTGCAATTATATGACATTGTTAAATAAGCGTTTTGGCACATGCCCAAAACGATGCTGGGGACTGGTCCTTCCCAATTAAGCTGCTCAAACTTTGGCTCAAACATCCAGTAACTGCAAACCCTAAAATCCGAAACCACAGACAGGGCCTGAGAATTGAACCCTAAACCCCAAATGTCCACAAGAAAAGCCTGCAACATTAAAGCCCCCCAGCCGGCCCCAGACTTCAAGCTTTGAGGTCAGGCAGCTGTCTCTAGGCATTACACCCGAAAGCCCCAGACCCCAAATCCCAAATAAACATGCGGGCCTCAATGAGTCGAATAGAGAGAAGGTTTACTAAGTTTTTTCCGAAGCCTTGCTAAGCATTTTCCAGACTCCTTAACTATCAAACAGATTAAGAGACTTTTTCAACATGTTTAGAAATCCCTTAGTAAACATATTCAGAAACCTATCAAACACTCCTTAAGCTTATCACACAGATTCAGAAACCTATCGAATAACCCTGAGGAGAAGGCCCGAATCCGAGAGCTGCTTCATGGTCTTCGCGGCCACCTGCGCTGAGGGGTCGGGGGTGTGGGGTTTTAGGCTTTCGGAAACACCCCGAAAGCTGCAGACCCTTGAAACCCTAAGGGCTTTGAGGGTTTAGGGCTTGGGGTTTGGGGTTTTTTTGGTTTGGGCTTTGAGGGTTTAGGGTTTGGGGTTTGGGGTTTAGGGTTTTGGGATGCGGGGTGTGTAAAGGGGTTCTGTCTATAGCCTCCTTTTTTTGATCTAACCAAATTTGTATTTGGGATCCCAAGCCTTCAAAACACTCAAAAGAACTCTGCTTATAAGACCCTTTGATACTCTTCAACGCCCAAGTCCCAAATCCCAAACCCGACCGAACGCCCCCAACTCTGCATCGTGTTCCGTTACGAGCCAGGGCATCCAGACCCTAAAAAAGCATGTAATATAGGGGCCTAAATAATTAGAATAGGGTTTTGGGGCCCAGCATACCATAAATAAATAAGGACCCCCAAAATAGTATGGGTAATTATTAAGGCCCCTATATTATACCACCATAAGAATGCAATCTGAAATCCAAATCTTACATCCCGGTAGAGCCCCTTTTTCAAGCCTACAATCAATCCTGGAGCTTCAGATGCCTTTGTGCAAATATAGGGGCCTTAGTAATCAGAATAGGGTTATGGATCGTTATAATGCAGAACCTCAAAAAATACTATTACTCGATATTCCGACCCCCGTATTGTCTCCCCAACACTAAGCCCTAAACTCGATCCGAAACCGCAAACCTAATAGCCCAAAACTACCCCCTGAACCCCCTCCCAAACCCTCACCCCAAGATTATCCCCGAAACCCTATACTAAACCCCAAACCAGATATCATCCCCAAAGCCCTACACCCACGATGATCGCCTAAAGCCCCTGCGCCAAAGCCCAAGCGTTTCGGGCTGCCCTGTTCGTATCACACCCTTCTTGGGGGCGCCTTAATCCCGAAACCCCTAAACCCCTAAACCCTAAACCCCTCAACCCCTGAAGCCCCTAAACCCCTAAACCCCTAAACCCGAAATCCCTAAACCCTCAACCTAAAACCCCAAAACCCCTAAACCCAAAACCCCTAAACCCTAGTTGGGTGCCTTACTGGGCATCTCGAAATCCACGCCGATGTTCACGTCCATCCTCTTTTTTTTAGAGATCGGGGCTTCGAGGTTCCATTTTAGTATAAGGGGTTCCTATGAGGGTTCCCAAGAAGGGTTTTCCTTTAAGGGCTCCTTTAACTGTAAGGCTTCCTTTAAGGGCTCCTTTAAGGGTTCCTTTAAGGGCTCTTTTAAGGGTTCCTTTAAGGGTTTAAGTATAATAGACAAAGGGCTTCAGGGTTTGGGGTTTAGGGAGCGTACTCATGTCTGAAGGGGTGCATGCACGGTTCTGTAGCGGATTTGCGCGAACTAATTTTTGCTAGGGTTCTGTAACTGTAAGGCCTCTTGAAAGGGTTAGGGTTTAGGGTTTAGGGTTTTGAAAGGTTCGATGGGGATTGAGTTAGGACCCTCGCCTATTTTCGGCTATCGGCACCACCCACCCCACCAACCTAATATCTATCTTAAGAAATTATCTTATTCCCAAATACCCGTATCTACCTAGGTGCCATAGCCCAAAATAGGCAAGGGGCTCCTTGTAGAATTTGGTTCAGGGTTTAGGGTTAAGGGTTAATTCAAAGCTTAATCTTCTCGGATTCTCCATAAATGTTATAACTACAATTATAATATATAACTGCTTCTGTATTATAATTACATTATAACTATGTTCTAATAATAATGCTTCAGTTGACTGTTCCACCTTATTAAGTATTTATCAAGGACACGGTCTTTAACAAATGCGCCATCGTTCATTTTCTTGATTATCTTGACTCTCATTCTCATCCATTCAGAATCACTGTTGTCACATGCTTTGAATCTGAGAAAGGTATCAAATTTAATGTCGTATTCCAAGAGCTTTTTCTTCAGCATATTGACTTCGTGGTTTAGTCTCGCATTATTCTCTAAATACTCTTCAATGGTGTGTCCATCTGTAAAATCTGATTCATTAAAGTCGCTATATACTTCATCGTAGCAAGGATCTTCTTTTCGTTCAATATCTTCCTCTGGTTCGGGCTGTATCGTTGGTAATGCTAATTTGGCAATGAATTTATCTTCAATTTCAGTCATTTCCCTCCGATCGCTCACTTCTACTGTTTCTAGTAGTTCTATATAAAATTCGTCTTTACCGATATTTTTCATTAGTTTGTATAGTTTAGTTTTCACAAACTTATTATTACATTGCTGTTTGTTCAAATCGTGTATCCAAACTCTTAAAAGTGCTCCCTATGTATTTATCATTATTCTCTGTGTTTTTGATCATATAAATGAACCCAGTTTGTTTTCTTTGTTCTTCTAACGGTGCCATGATTACTCTAATTATAAGAAAGTAAATAGTCTTTAGAACATTTTCTATAGAATGTCATTCACTGAACCTGAATATTATCTAAGCATTCAGAACAAGTCGCAATGTATTTAACATAACAATAAGAATGCTTACCAACGCAATAGCAACGCTTGAAACAATCAATGTCTTTTATTTGCTTACAACGATAACACTTCCTAGTAGCAACATTAACTGTTTCAGCATATGGATCAAAATCAACTGATATCTTATCTACCCTTACTGGAATTATTATTATTATAAACATTTTTTCATAATGAGATATGATGAAAAATTGCACCGATTCCTTAAGATTCAACGAAACTAATTACGAATTAACGTCATTACCAACCTCGTATGGTTTGCCTATGAACCTGTAGAACCTGCTAGGCACGCGGGGGCATTGGCTCACTTCCTTCTTCTGTTTTCATTGGGGGCTGTTTTATGCCAAGATGGCCTGTCACTATACACGAGATTGCTGATCCAAAATATTTAAATTATTCTTCAAAATAGGGCTCAAAATAGTTACATCTTTGTCTATCCTTTCAACCTCTATTTCTAGCTTATCTATTTTTTCTTCTAGTTCCTCGGGTGTCACTTGTGATTGACCCCATCCAGTGCCGCATATTGCAACCGATCCCGTTTGATCTGCCTCATCAGTTCTAAAGATCTCATCAGGTGAAACATTACGACCGCCAAATTTTAGGTTTCTTTTATCTACAACAGTGTTAGTTGTCACTTTATCGTTTTCCTTGACCGCCTTAGTCTCCTTATGATATAGCTGTCTCTTGCAACGGCAAGGTATGCAGTGAAAACCCTTCTTATCAATATGAAAACCTTTGTTTTTCTCGCTTTCGTCTTCCGCTGTATCACTCATTAACCTTTCTTAGATTTTTTTAAATACTCAAGAACTGCCTTAAGCAATTCTAAAGAAGCGGTGCGGCACCTTTTAAGCTTGGTGTCTTGTATTACAACCTTTTCAATTTCCTCAATCTCCCCAATCGTTTCTATATACTTGTTCATTATATTAAAAGATATATAATTTTCTCTGCTTAAATAATGGATATACCAATAGTCAAACCATACAAAACTACAGAATACACATTCACACAAAGTAAATACGATGTTCCTTTTTCAATGGTTATACCTGGCCAATCGGGAAGTGGTAAAACAGTGCTTGTTTCAAATTTAATTTTGAATATCTATAGGGGGTGTTTCTCTCGTACTTTTATATGGTCAAGTTCAATAGATTTAGATCCAGTATGGGCACCTGTCAAGAAATATGTTGAAAATGATCTTGGGGTAAATCCAGAGAAAGAGAAGGAATATTTTGATACATTCAATATTGATGAAATGCAAAAGGTTTTAAACCTACAACATAAGATTACTGAGTTTCAGAAGAAGAATGGAGCAACTAAATTATTTTCAGTGTTGTTTCTAGTAGATGATTTTATAGACCAAGCATCGTTCGCAAAGCATAATAATTTACTTAATGCCTTATATATCAAAGCAAGACATTATGGAGTTAATATAATAAGCTCATCGCAGAAATACAACGGGCTAAGCACAACGAATAGAACTAATTCCAGACAGTTAATATTTTTCAAACTTAGAAACTATAAGGAAGTAGAAGCAGCTTTAGATGAATTGGCAGGTGTTTCAATTAGTAAAAAAGCAATGTCTGATATGAAAAGTCTACACCAAGCAAAACAATTGTTGTTGGAAATATACAATGTATCAACAGAGGAACCTTACAGTTTCTTATATGTAAACTTGATGGAACCAAACATAAATAAAATGTTATGGTAAGGTTTGAAAAATTTATACAAATTGACCATTGTGATACTTCATAATATTCACAATTATATTATTAATTATCATTAAAATAATGATACAGGGCAACAATGTAAAGCAGTAAAATTAAGGCAGGGACATTTCCTTTTATTTTTTAATGCTTCTACTTTTTCTTCCTCTTTTTGTAGCTTTTGCAACAGATCTTTCATCGCTTTTAATAGTATATCGGTTTCCGAAATGTCTTTGCTTTTTTGTTTTATTAATTCCATACACACTTTATATTCATCATGAAAATCTGGCATATATAGCAACATATATTAATTGTAATCACTATCGCTTTTATCTTTACCTTTCATTTTGTTTTTGATTTTTGTTATTTCCCGCTTCATTGTCTTCATTTCTTGTTTCATTGACTTAACTAAATCTACTAAATCATCTTTTTTTCTATGTAATCAATTTTTTCAAGAGCGTGTTGTAAGGCACTCCATAAAACGGATGTAGTAGCACTATAATCAAATTTTAGATATCCGTGTCTTCCTTCTCTAACGATATTACCCCATTCAGTAGGTAATTTATCAGTTAAAAAATCGTTCGCTACCATACCACAATGCGACCTATCGCCATATTTTTCCTTATCAATAAAATTATATGTTTTAGGCTTGATATACTTTACTAGCTCTACCGCTCTTTTAGTATTCAACTCTTTGATATTTTCTTCAGTCTTTGATCACTGCTTGGCCCAATAGATCCTGTATAAGAAATGTCGCCTATCACATCAATGCCGTCTGTGGTAACAGTTAAAACATTTTTCGTTCCTGTCTCACCGTCTGTATCTGGATTTCTCAAAAATATTTGTTCCACTGCTCCTACTGCTGTTTGATGTGTAATAATAAACTTTTCATAGAAATCAACTGAATTACCTAAGACACGAAATTCGGGCGAACCAGTAGCTCCTATATCTACACGAAATTCATTCTCTGTTGATAAATTACCTATTACATCAAGCGTTTCATTGCAAATAGTAGGTTTGCTTAATGTAATACCTGCCACATCATTCAATTGCAAATATATTTCTGATGATCGTGGTCGGCGTTTCTATTACTTTGGATTGAAAATTTTTGTTCATTTTGTTGATATAAAATTTAATGAAAAATTAGTGTTTCCTTGTTGGTATATTCTTCCTCTGCTATTATGCTTGTTTCCACCAAAATTAGAACTGCCACCACCGACTGATCATCTATTAGCACCTGCAATAACACCAATACCTAAATTATTTAGATAAACTCCACCATTACTAACTGTATTTAATAATAATAAACTCGGGCTATCATTAGAAGTATTATAAGCGTTAATATTAAATGAATGCATCCTTATGCAGCCTTGCGCGTTCTTGACTTGAAAAACATTACTGGCGTCTGTTGCATTTTTGAATACTTCAATGCCATTAGCATTTGTTGGCGTTATTCTATTTCCGTTCATTGTAGCATTATTGACAACTTCCAAACTATCTACTTTCGTAGCTCCGCCTACTGATAAAAAATAACCGCTTTCGTTTGCTTTGCCTATCCCTACTTCTGCGCTGGTCAAACTTCCTAACCTCATTCTGTTAGAATTATTAGATGCTGGATTATGTTTTTTTCATAATATTACCGTCCTCTTCATTTGCATTAGTGCATCTTAAATTATTGTTGACATATATCCACAGCGCCGTTCCGTCTCTAATTCTTAATGTTGGGTTTGTATTATTTGATATTCTCCATAATTGAATACCATTAGTAGACACTGGAAGAAATACAGTGTCATTATTAAATATGACTGCTTCGCTAAAACATACCTGCTTAAAAAATGTTGTTCCGTTTGTTGTATTATTGCATTCAATAAAGTATTGGTATCGGTATCGTCATTAGTTCCATTAATTAATCGTATAGCGCTTGCCGTTTCATTTATTGACAAGTCTAATGAAACATTTGACTTTGTAGCGTTCGTGTATCCTTCAATACTAGTATTAGCATCTACTAGCTGAATAGGATTACTAACACCACCACCTGCTCCTGCTATTAATGTATCTACTTCGCCTTCATTGTAATATGATGTTCCGATTTGTGTAGAAGTTAAATAATCGTTTGTTAATGTTGAAGTTGTTGCATATGGTGCTAATGCTGTAGCATCAATCCAGTTATTAGCATCAATCTGTGTCTTTGTGTAATAGTCAGTGTCTAATTGAGTATTGTTTTTGTAGTTGTTGGTTAAACTGGTATTAATTGCATGTATTGAATTGAAATTATCAAGTGCTTCAGTATCTACAACTGAAATAGCACTATCAACCTGCATCTTATTATAAAAATTAGTATTGAGTTGTGCTGTTGTCTGGAAATTATTGGCTAGGTTATTGTTTATATCGGTAATTACTAAACTCTGTCCATCATTAACGGCTATAATTGGTGCTAATGGGGTATCCAACTCTGCCTGAGTTATACCACCACCTGCGCCTACATTAATGTTTGAAATTTCAGTATCTACATATGTTATTGTAGCATAACCCTGTTGCAATGATGACGTGCCTGTCTCACTAACTGTTATGAATTCAGTAGCATAAACTACACGTGACCCATCTAATGTTATTGATTGATTATTCATTAATATTATTATTTTAGATAATAATATTAATTAATCTTCTTGTAAGGATTTTTCATAATTTTGATGGTGCTTTGATTTTAGGTGTTTCGGTTTAGATTGTCTTGACATTTCCATACCACATTCACAGATAATTTTTGCTAATTGGTATTCTCGCTTTTTTGCCATTATCTTTTCTTTATTTTCTGCGTAATATTTTTTGAAATTCGCATTTCTTTGTTCCTTGTTATTGTTGCCATGTTCTCTGCTTCTTTCTTTTAGTGTTGCTTTGTTTTCTTCATAGTATTTCGCCCAGTTGTTTTTAATTATGTCTTTATTCTCTTCTCTATACTGTTTGCGATCACTTCTTTATTTTCTTCTCTATACTTTTTGTTATACTCTTTGAGTTCTTCTTTACGCTCTTCTCTGTATTGCTTGTTCCACACTTGTAGTTTTTCTTTGTTGTCTTTTCTATATTCCTTTGCTGTTCGGTCTTCAATTCTTTTGTTTAATGATGGTTTTAATTCTCTTATAATTTCACCCTCACGCTTTCTTAATTGTTCAATATTTTCGCATGGTATTCTTCATATAATTCAATGTAAAAGTGTTGCTTTCCTATTTCTCTCATCTTCTGATGTATTAGCATGTTTCCATCTCTTTCGCTCGTCATGCTTGACCTATGTTTTTGCATTCGCTTGCTTAACGGTTGAGTTGTAGAGCCTCTATATATATATATATATCATCACTTATTGAATTTATAGTACAGTAAATTCTACCATTTTCATAACTTTTTTACTATTACTATTTTCTACCATAATGTACTATAAAGTGTTATTTCTTTAGAACACTCTTATGTAATAAAATGAAACTAGTCATATACAACACTCCCATCCGAGCGAATCTCAACAATATTTTCGGATATAGCATGAAAAAATATCTCTTGTATCATTTCATTTTCAGTTACTGTTTTAAACGGTTTAATTTTAGCGGTTGCAAGCGAACCCATCTTAGTATTTATACCTGTTAGATTTTGCTCGCTCATTTTTTCAAAAGTTATACCGATAATAAATTTATTTGTTGCGTATTGTTCATAAGTAATGCTACACGCGTCTTGGTCTGGGTTCATATATGAAAGCATACGACGTAAGAACTACATATGTTCCGCAAGAGATTGCGATTCAAATTCTGGATATTTTTTGATGCTATTTGCACCTGCCACGACATGTTATAATTCTTGTCAGCAAATCCATAACCAGCGTCATCACCAGTAGCATTAACACCGCGGTCGTTAAATCTTGAGTTAGTCATAGGATTATAGAAATAGTTAAACCGCTTGTTAACATAGTTGTCGGGTAAATAATAATTGTCTTCTTTTCCGTTTGTTAAATGATTGCCTCGTTGCGTTCTATAGAAAGTAATGAAAGCACCGTTTATTTTACTTGCCGATTTTACAACATTCATATTAATTTCCGTTCCCGATGCGTTAAATGACTGTGTTATTGTGTGATACATCGGATAAACAATGTTCAATGACCCGCCTTGTAATAAGTAACTCGTGATATTATTATTTACGGCACTGTCTAAGGTTACAACTTCTGCTCTTAAAACGATATTGTTAAGTTGCCATTTTGTCGTGGTGTCTCCTTCAGTAAAATAGGCACCTCCTCTATCACCACCGATAGTAGTAGCACTCGCCGTGGTTACTCCTTTAATTACTGGTTCATCAGCATCTGATACGATTGTTATTTCAATTTCTAATGGAGCCTATCGGACTCGTAAATAATAGTTACTCTCTAGGAAACCACATTTAAACTGATGCCCAAGTCTAAAATATTCACCTTTACGAATGCCACTTACTGAATGACGAGTATAACGATTGGAGATTTTACCCCATTTGTTATGGTCGGTGTAATCTTTAGCATCTGCTCCAGTTGGCAATTCACCTTCGGTTCTAACAACACCATCATTAGCATTATTGACGCTTACGAACTGGTCTAAGCCATTGGCATATTTATGTCTCCAGTCATCATCCCAACGGGGACTAGCGCTACTTTCTACGTCGTCCATATGACGCGCTTCAACCGATTTAAAACTGTTATATAACTCGCAATGTCTATCGTATTGGTCAATGTCTTGAACTAACTGACCTCCGACGGTGCATCTATAACGATTGAAAAATCCGTGTAATCCTGTAAGTGGTCGTAAGAACTGAGCATCAGTATCACCGTCGTTTTGAAGATTAGCAAATAAACGAATACTTGATAAATCTAAACAAGTTCCATCTTCACCTGCAACATAAAACCTAATGTTTTTATTCCCCGCGGCGCTCGTGTAAATATTACTACCTGATGGAACATAATTAACGTGTCGTCGGTCTGTTACATACTGCGCAGTTTTTAAGTAATCCAAAGTCTAAGGCTGGACTCATAACATCGCTTGCTTCGGCTACTAAATTATCCATTACTATATAAATTAGATTAGCTATATTTATTCTTTAACATATTTCTTTTTGTTTGATGCTTCGGGTGGTAATATCTTCCTATTAGAGTCTGACGACTGTAAAATCTTTTTAGTTTTAATATCACTATTTTTTAAAATTATTTGTTGCTTTTCTTCCAACATATCTTTTATACTATTATAGCTCTTTTTGTTAATACCATTTTGTATTATACTATTTAATTTGTTTGTCTTACCGTTTAAGATTAGTTCTTTGTATGGTTTGTAAATATTACTTTTGTTCATTAATATTATTTAGATTCAATTCTGTTGTTGTATAGTTGTTTCATTAGGATGACTTGTTACACCCATTGTATTATCCTCACCGACTCTAGATGTTCCTTGTGTTTCAAAATTATGAAACCTATGTGCTTCTATGGGATTATTAGTCACAGTATCTATCTTAATAGCATGTCTATCCAAAGCACTAATGACATCACCTCTGTTTGAAAATCTTAAGTGATGTGGGTTTTTGCCACCCCTATTCCCAAATGCTATAAACGGATCGTTATAAGTAGTCGTGATATACTTTTGATTGTTACGAGTATTTCCGAAGAATCGGATGGCCTAAAGAATGACCAACGAGACGCGTAACATCTGGGTTTTTCTCTAATTCACTCATAACATCTCTATATCTATCTTAAAATTGTAAATTATGCGATGGAATTAAAAATATGTCACTGAATACATCATTAACTTTAGCACCAATGCCACTTTTGCCACCAGTCCCAGAAATATATAATGTATTACCCGACCTAAATAATCCTGTATGATTAGCGTATGCGGTTTTCAATCCTTCTACATCATCAATATATTTTTATTTTCAACATTAACGACTTCTCTATATTTGGGATTTTGTAGTGCTTGCTTGCTGTTAAAGTGCGCGTGAAAATCGTCTGCTCTTGACATTAACCTTTTCTTCTTCTTGTCATTATTATCCAACTGGTCTTGAACAAATTCTCTTGCTGGATAAAACTGAATATTGTTCCTTACTCTACCCTGTAATGATTGTAAAAAGTCGTCAGGGCCTTGCCCTACGAGGTTGCGAAGCACGTCGTCGCTTTGATTTATTCTACCCGTTCGTGCTTAAATTTGTAAAACTTCGGCTATTCGTATTCCTGCCATTATTGTAATTTAATTTATAAAAAACTCAATATATAATAATGTTAAGCAATCGTAAATTCACTTATAATAAAGCTTATGTTGATAGTCAAAAAAGACTGCCACAAAGTGAGAGCAGTAGCGACTTTATAATTCAAATGAACGAAAACTTAGAAACACACCCGAACACCGTTATGTATGTAATGGATGAAGTTATACCCCAATCGTATTATACAACGCCTGAAGGCTGTTATCAGTTTATGTATGTCATAATTTATAATACAGGCGATGGTAGCGTTCAAGCATATTTAAAAATTGATTTGAAAAATCAAGTCTTCTTCGCATCTCAGTTAGTAGGTACAATATCTGATTTATTAAGTCAAGAAGCGGTTAATCAAAGTCTTCCCTCCGACCTTTTCACATCAAGCTATGACAGCGACCAACGACGAATGATATTGAACATTACTGATAACGCCTACAGTTTCAAAGTGCCGACCGATAAGGAATTACAAGAAAGCACCATCTGGAGCGGTAATATACTAGAAGACCCGATGAGCGTAAATAATTTAATAGGTAATTATGAAGCAACGGTGCCGACGCAGGGTAATTTAATGAACCTTAATCCTTTCAACTCATTGTGTATTGTTTGCACTGAGTTAAGCGACTTTCATTATTCGGAGCCAGACGGATATAGTAATAGTATAATAAAAAAAGTAAATATGATGGTTTAATGTCAGTGGCATAACTGTTTCAACATCGCCACCTTTAGTTAATGACTGGATTGATGTTTCAAACAGGTCATTAAAACGCCTAAGATTTAGAATTACCGACGCACGTGGTAAAACTATAAACTTACATAATGCCCCTGTTTCATTTACATTATTATTGTGAATCTTTGATGATTGTTATTAAGTCTTTAGATGGCTGATGAAGATATTAAAATGAAGTAGGTAATGATAATATAAATGAAGAAGCAACTGAACCACCGCCGGAGACCAAGATTGAAGCAATTGAAGAACCAACGCCTAAAGAAGAAGCAGAAATAAAAACAAATGAAGTTAAGGAAAAAGAAGCACAGTTTAAAAACAAAACGGATAGGATGAAACATAAAAAGGCAAATTGTAAAGACTGTGGGGCAAATGTTACATTGAAGACGTTGAGATACACACATAAATGTAGCAAAACGGAAGATAAACAAGTAAAGCCGAAACCAAGGGCAAAACCTAAAATAGTAGCAATACAACCAACAGGGAAAAACGAAGTTATAACAAATGAAGAACCAGCATATATACAACAAGTTAAACAACAATTCAGAGAGCCAGAACCACCGCCATTTATAAAAACGCCGCAAGAAGTTATTAATGAAAATTTTTCGTTAATACAACAACAGTATATTAACCAGAGAAGAGAGAAAGCAAATACATTAGTTCAAAGTATGTTTTCAGGAGGATTAAGAAATAAAAGACGATAATACAAATTCTAATATATTATATAAATGTTTTCTAGAAAGTACAACAAAAAGTTAAAAAGGAAACAGCACCCCGACGCTCGGCAGAGCCTCGCGAGCATTCGCGACGATGTTAAAGGTTTTAAGATAAGCACATCTCAAAAGATGTATTCACCTTTTCACATGCAAGACACACGATATTTAGAGCATTTAAGGGAGCATCGAAAATTAAGAGAATCGTATGAAGGTAGTGTTCTTAAAAGAAACGAATTACTAGAAAGTAACAAACGAAAGAATTATCAACTTGAATTAGACCGACTAATGAATGAATTACATCGTCCGAACTTACCACATTCAAGTATTGAGCATATGAAAAAGCGCATTGAAGAACTCAAAAAACTAACCTTTGTTTAATTATATTTTTAATCTAAATATAATTGTATATACACTAATGGCAACTAAAACAGCGAGATTTGAATTAGTTAACCCTTATCAAAAATACGGCTTGAAAAGAAAACCTGCCTTCAATGAAATTTTAGGTTTATTATGTGAAGATAAAAAACTTTCATGCCCCCTTCCAGACAGAACCGCAACACAATTCAGAAACTGACCACAAGGTAGTTTCTTTGATGGAAGCGACCACGTTGAAGTGTTAAAAGAGCAACAGAACCGAGTGTTAGACCGACAGATGAGAGAGATGATTTTAAGAAGACAAGCGCAACAAAACGGGGGGACTTTTCATATAGATAGACACAATGACAATTTTTCATCTGGTGAAAGCGTTTCAGACTCTGGAATGATGACACCGTCAGAGGCAAGTTCGTCACAAATTATGCATCACGCTGATTTACAGAGAGGATTAGAAGAAAGAGCAAGACAAGAAACACAAAGACGACAAGAGGTCAGACAAAGACACGGGGAAGCAGTTAATCGGTTGAACGACACACTAACACGANCGCTGATTTACAGAGAGGATTAGAAGAAAGAGCAAGACAAGAAACACAAAGACGACAAGAGGTCAGACAAAGACACGGGGAAGCAGTTAATCGGTTGAACGACACACTAACACGAAATAAGTTAAGGTCGGGGTTTAACGACATGCAAGGAATGCCAGAAACAGAACCACTACAAACTGATGTGTCAGAAGAACAGATATCACCGGCAGATGACACAGTTAGACCTTACCAAAAGAACGTATTGTATTGTAACAATGATATTGAAGCAATGAAAAATAATGATTTACTATTCCAGCTTTATGTAAGAGGTAGATTGACAGATGAAATGCGAGTGCCGGTTCCGTTGGCGCGGATGTCGCGAAGACAGCGCTGCAAGAAGTTGGAAAAGGTTTAGCTAACGGAGCAGTGAGTGCATTGACAGGGACTTAATAATCTTATGGAAATCTATAAAAAATGAACAGAAGATTAAATTTATACACCGCAAAGGAAAAAGGAGATTATTCGATGATGATGATGATGTTTATATTAGAGGTATGTATAATCCCTTTTTAGATACCAAAAGTTATGATGTTGAAGAAATAACAACAGCAGAAAAAGGAGTATTAGCAGATTTCCCTGATTTTGAAGGTTTAGGGTGGATATTTGACAGTGAAGTTAAAGATTATGAGAGTTTTATTAAAAAAACAGAAGAAACAAAATGACGCAAACATTTAGGTATGTGTTGAAACAGAACAGTATGACACGAGCACAATCCGAGCAGTCAATCTCAAGTGAAGAAAAACAAACTAAACAAGTTTCTAATCAAACGAGTGAAGCATCAGACGAGAAAGAGCAACAAAAATCATTAATGCGAGGATTGTTTGGCAGGTTGTTTGAAGTTGATGATTATTTCGCACTGCAGTTACATAGCTTACACCAAGCTTCGCAGTTGACGCTTTCGTGGGCGATGCTGTTATCTAGCCTCTGGGCTGTCATGTTACTTGTTAAGAAGCCGTTCTTAAACTCAAATTCAAAGTTACACCCGCAGTTGTTACAATGACTATACACTCGCTTCATAAACCAANTTAAGAAGCCGTTCTTAAACTCAAATTCAAAGTTACACCCGCAGTTGTTACAATGACTATACACTCGCTTCATAAACCAACTTGGATTAATATACTTGCTGTCGTCTATTTCTCTATTCTCTTTCTGATCTTGTAATTTGTAGGCGTTTATCTTGTTAAGCCAGTATATATGTAAGGTTGCTTCGTTCAGTTCATTCTCTGCTTCGGCACTCTCATAGGGCAAAACACTATTAAAATCGGTGCTTCTAGTCAAGGCACACCACAACCACTCACGTGTTACTAAATGAGACTTCTCCCACTCGTGTATAACAACCTTACCGTCAATTGAAGCCCCTTGTGCTGAATGGCAAGTGGTGCAGTAGTCATATCTGAAATGCTTATCTAAGGTAGCCATGTCCGTTAAATACTGCTGCTTGGATTTAACATTCTCTAATTTAATTATGTTCTTGGATATACTTACGATCTTAAACCTGTAATTAACATTGAACTGGACATTATTCGTCGCGCAGTCGCGCGAGGCTCTGCCGAGCGTCGCGTAGCTCGCGAGGCTCGTTCCTCGCGTCTTCTTGCATAGTCGGCAGATTAAGATCTCACCCACTTCATACTTATCTGTTTTACCTAAACTCTTTCGGATTGCATTAGACACGGTTAAGCACCTCATATTCGTATAGGCTATGTTCTTCTGAGAAGCTGTCATATCACCGGTTGTATTAAAAGGTAAAGATAACTTATGACTCCACAGACCATCATACATCATATCTAATATTTTCTGTTGGCTTCTGCTGTTGGGTCCCCTTGTCGTCCTAATCTCTTACATATGGTAAGCATAACATAATACTTGAAGATCTGATTAATGCATTCATCTGCGTATTCATCCGGCTTCCTTGTACTAGTTAGGTCTTCAATCGGCGGTAGCTGTTTGACATCGCCCGCTCCGATTATAATTTTATTCGGGTTTTTCTTAACAAACTCTCTGATTCTCTTTAATATGTGTGTGCCATTCATATAGATCTCGTCAAACACTATACAGTTATAACTGCTATGGTCAAACTCGGGGAGCTTCTCTCCATCCCCAACAGGAATGGCGAAAAACTCATTAGTAGTGACCGCATCATCATCAATATTTTGTAAAAAGCTGTTCTGGGGCACTACGAACAGAGTTTTATAACCCAACTTGCTGAAATGCTTTGCTATATGTGACTTGCCACCACCTGCATACTTAGAACGGATCATCATAGGGTTATGCATTATAATATTTTTTGCTATACTTTCCGTGCCCCACTCGTTTTCTATGGGTCGGGTCTCGTTATTAAATACTGGTATGGCGATCAGTTCGTTCTTTTTTGGTGTCCACTGCTCTGTGGGTTCCGCTATGTTTTCACTCTTTTCGTGTCTCCACCCGCCGATACGATCTGAAAACTCTATTAGGTTCTTGGCACGTCTTAAATGATCCTTCCTAATTACGAAGGCATCTGTTTTAACACTCCATACTCCTATGTGATTTTCTGTTAGCTTGGTGTAGTCGGTGTGCATCTTAAAAGTATGGTGTTGTAATAATAATTTTTTGATGTATATATATCCGTTTCGTAGGGTGGCTTTATCGGTCACTGTTAGGCAATAATATTTTTTGTCCATCTCCTTTTCTACGAAGTCTGTCTCGCCATTAGGTAACTCAATCTCATCAACATACATACCCGAGATTCTGTTAATCTTTCCTCCGATCTTGTTTGATAATATAAGGCTTCCTTTAGAGTATCAAAGGCATAACTTTTGTGGGCTTTGTTCGTGTTCTTCTCAAGTAGCCCGAAGTTAACATTAGCTATTAGTTTTTTGATTCTGATGTCTACTGCTGGTTTGTCAGAAATGTCTGTCTTCCATAATTCCGCTGTGTTCTTCCTATAGTCCACCTTGTATACTCTGGATGGTTGCCTATAATATAGAATCTTACATTGCTTCACAAAGTGCTTTAAAAACATACCATATACTCAAGTGTAGGCTTTATTGAAAAAAACTCTTCTTGGTGGGCTTGACCAAGTAGAGAGTCAGATCGTGTAAATCCGTCACGTTGCCATCGAAAGGCTTCCAGATATCAAACTGAGTGAATACCGGTATTTCGGCGATCTTGTTGAACGCAGATGTATACGCTTTTCTGACATCTATCTATGTAGTCACTTCTGGGGTATAAAAGTATTTGTCATCCCTGTCTGTCTTAGGGTTATATAAATAGGAATATTTATTTATTTCACCCGTTGGGGGGGTGGTGCGACACTCTTTGAAAATTTCAACGTCAATCTCGATATAATATGACTTGTGGGTAGGCTTGAAGAGGGCGATGTTAAAATTAAACATTGCTTTAGACATCTTATTGTAGATCTGCTCCGTTCTCACTCAGATGGAACCATCTACAGAATTATTTACTAAGTTCTGGGTCTTAACCTTGTATTTGAATATTTTATCTTTGATCTTAAACTTGAAGTTAAGTTCAGATACACACCCCGCGCTGAATCTAATCTGTGGTTATACCCTGCCTGCTTGCTAAGATAAAAGAGATGCGACAGATCGTAACCATTATATACCAATGTGTATTCGCTGTGCTCCGTGTATTTCCGGATCTCGTCTAGTGATGTGATCATTTTGCATTCCATTGGCTCCTCCTTCTCGTTAAGGTGATAATCTGAAGATGCTTTCACGGATATCTCGTAGCTCCTGCTTTTGGGCAGCATTTGCCGTAGCATATTCAAGTTATCACTCACTGTGTAGATGTGACTGTTCTTCACGATAGCGTATAAAGCTGGGATTTTATGATTTCTCCTTATTGGGTCGCGTTTATAAATGAGATTTTCAAGCGCATCATATATTCTCACTTGCAAGCTTAAATGTTCAAACACCTTCTACATATCTGTTATTGACGCCCCTTTTGCTTGCATTTTTTCTTCCGTCTTATGATTATTTTCAGGATGGCTTCTTTAGTGAGTTTGTTCTTCTCTCTCTTGTGGTCTCCCACAAGAGTATCCTTGTAATCAGCAGTCAAGGTGTTAAACCAACACTCGTTCTTAACATAATGTTCTACTTTAATGGCTTCCTTGAAGGTCTCATACTATGGATCTAGTGGCGTCTGGATATAACTGTGATACATACTGACATTCACTGTGTTTGTTAATTCTTCCTCTTGTGGTTTGAAATCGTCGGCGTTATCTACCCTTTCGGTGTAATTAACTTTAATACAAGCAATGTAACCTTCCGCATAACCGACATCAGCTTTAAACTGTCATCTGTCACTAATAACAGTTTGAGCCTATGAAATGTTTTTGTTTGCTTCCTTTCATCTCTAAAAATACGCTTACCTACCAGTTGCTCAACCCACGGTGTTGTATGCACATTAGCAGTTAGATGGTTCACGTATACTGGGACATATTCCCTGCCCCTACTATCTCCAAAAGACGTTGATAATACACCCTTGTCTGCTTCTGTCTTAAGCCTATATAAATGAACATTGATTGAATATTGTCTTGGTTTTGTTGGGTTGGTTCTTCCTGTTCTTTTGTTGTCTTCTTTTGCTTGTGCGAATTCTCTGACCTAGTTGTTCTTTATCCTTATGTTTGTCATAAATCTTGTCGTAGTCTTTTTCTGCTTTAGCTTTTTCTTTGTCTGTTGTTGCAGTGGTGAGTTTCCTGATTAAATTGTCTGCTGTGGTGAATTAGGCAATCTTACGATCTGAATATAAGTTAAATATATTTTGAACTTTTGTTCTGGTGGCTTGGGGATGCGGTTTCGCTTGTTGTTATAAAATGTTTGTAGTGCTTCCGTATTACGCTTAATGGCTTTGGACATATACTAATAAAATTAAACTATATATCATTAAATCTTTAAGTGCAATTTTCCAAAGATTTTTTAAATATTCAATGTTTTTTCATATATAGAAATATGTCTATATAGTATAGTATAATATGAGCAAAAATCCCGAGGATATGACAATGGATGAAATCAAAGAGCAACTCGCCATATACAGCAGATTGTATTACAACAAGCGTAGAAATGATGAAAAATATATATATATATGCAAAAGAAACGAGAATCTGCACTTCGACACAATCAGAGAAAGAAAATCAAGGAGTATGAAGAAGCTAACAATATCAAACTGAACCCCGATGAGTTGACAGAAGAATTAATTGTTATCTGAAATAATGATTGCAGAAAAGCCTTTTAAAGCAAAGCGCGGCACACCCAAATATGATATGAGCAAGTTCAAGATCATAAAGCCGATGGATGACGAATGATGATTTAATTTACGTAATAAATCAATATTTTCTTTTGTTTTTATATGAGTGAGAAACAAAAGATTATGAATGATGTGTATTTTGATCGCGCGGGCTTCGGCAGTAGAAGCCGGACTTTAGAAGAAGCACGGGAGAAAGAAAAAACCATCACAATGTCTGATATTAACGAGTTTTTAGGAAGAATGTTGATCAAAAACGAAAGCCCGTCGGTTCAAATAGCTTTGTCGCCCCGCATTCCGCATAAGAGTATCAGATGGACTTATTTTTTTATAAACGATTTGAAAGATCAAAAATTTAGAGTAGGGATGATAATGATTGATATATTTGATAAGTTTATGCACGTGGTGGCAATTAAAGGCAAGAAAGAAGAAGATCTAGCGAGTGGGATGATTGAGTGCTTCAATAAGATGGGGAAGAAACCAAAAATAATTTATACCGACGACGAGGGAGCAATGAACAAGGAGGCAATACAAAAGTATTTACAGGAACAGAACATTATATCGTCGAGTTGAAGCCGATCAGAAAAAGGGTAAAAACAATATTCAGTGGACGGATAATATTTTCAAATATTATTAACATACAATAATAAAATGAAGCATTCCGCAACTGGCTTCACCCCAAAGGATGCCAGAAAACCGAGTAACGAATGAAAAAGTTAAACTGCATTTAAATATGAATGCTAAACGAAATCGGGTCTATCCTGATCTAGGCGTTGGTGATGAGGTTAAAATATTTAGAAAGTGGAAACCCAATGAAAAAGAACGTGTATCAAATTGGTCGCAAAATCTTTATACCACAGAAAAAATTGATGAAAAATTGGGTCAAAAATATTATTATGTTGAAGGTAACAACAGAGCGTATTTACGCTTTGAGTTGTTAAAAGTTTAATTTTCTTTTGAGAAATAATTTTCTTAAGAAAAACACCTAAAGAAATAACACTTATAAATATTAACAGGGAAATGTTCAAGTTTGAAAGTTGCTGGAAGTGCGAAGAAGTGAACAAAGTAAGGGTATTAAATAACAAATTACCGATTGATATATGTAGACGTGTATGCGAATATGATAAATGCGATAAGTGTAGAAAGAAGATTTTAGAAATTGAAGATTTTGATGAAAACCCCAAACTTTCAAAGTTAAACAAAGTGCAAAAAATATTAATACACTTGCGATATCGTAGTCACAACATTGATACAAACATGGACAGGCGAATATACAAAAACATCATCAGAAGGTCAAATAACCCACTGCGAAAGATAATGAAGCAATTTGCAAATTATCAGAAACCATTCAGACGACGAACGTCTTATGTTTCACGGTGTATGTCATCTTATGTTATTGTATGTTGTCTTTGGCCGTTTATCTGATGTAGAAGAGTTTAAAGATGATATTGAAAAATATAAATTTAAAACGGTTAGTATCAGATTTAACGGTTTTACATTTAGTAAGGAAGTTATAGTAAAGGAAATAATACGCGAATGTTTTGATTTTTGGCTGGTCGGTTGGAGGGATTATTATAACACCACAATCGAAGAAATTATGGAGTATGTGGATTATGTATTTTCCTTAGCATAAAGCAACTAGAACATTATTAATATTTATAATGTTATGGTTGATACCATCCTAAACCCAAAAAGTTCGCTACACCCGAGTTGTCAAACTTGAATTTTGCTTGTTTGTGTATGGTGTTTTCCAATGTTTGTGTTGTGATTTTTGTGTTTTTATCGTTTTAAAACCGTTCTGTTTGCAAATTGTGGGTTTACTTGTTGTTGGATTTTTGTTTTATGTGTTTTATAAAAAAATGTCCAAGGCACTTGCGGAGGTAGAAATGAAGCCGTGCACGAGGGATCACTGGACTCCTTGCGCAGTGGTGAGTGGGAGTTAAGTGAGTTGGGGGGTGCCTTGCTTAGATGTGCAGACTGCGTCATGGCTGAGTTTTTGCAGCCAGCTTATCGGCGGTATTGCGTGGGCGTATTTCTCGCCCTGGAAGTGATATCTAGAACTCCAGTTCTCTCAGGGCAACTGGTGAAGCTGCAAATCTATCAGGAACAACTGCTCGCCGCAGGAGTCAATCACATCACGTGTGCACATGTATACGCCTATACCGCTACTTGTGAGGGCGGTGTATCTATCAGGAATCACAGTAGCAGCATGACGTTCATACCTTGCAGCGGTTCAAAACAAAGGCGGCCAAGAGCAACATGGCGAAAAAGATTACCGCTCTCACAGCTACCATACTGTACTGCGGACCTGTCCTCCCCGGCTTTGGCCGAGGAAGGCGCTCATGCTCAGAGTCAGGCTCGTGCACGATGCCCTCCTCCACTGCCCTCCTCCCCTGCTCTCCCCCCCTGCCCTCCTCCCCTGTGCCTTCCACCTCATCTTCAGAGTCAAGTACGTCAAAGTCAAAGCCATCGCACCCCCCGAGCGTAGTATCCATCGCATCTTCTACTGAATCGAGTTCACGTTCTTCAAGGCAGGAAACAGAAAGCTGTGCTTCACGGCTCAAAAAGTGTTCGAACATCATCTCGTCAATCTGACTGATAAAAGCGGCAGCCAGGCAGTTGAGGATAACATCCTCGTTGTTCTCAGAAGCCATGACGAACCATGCACCGGCCACTGAAACCGTTGCTTCAACCAAAAATTTCACACCCACAATAAAAGTTATAGTGCATCGGTGTGGATCGCCGTGCCCTGTCAAATCAGCAGTGCAGGGAGTCTTCATATTCTGAGCATCATCTGAATCAGAATAATCATCGACGAGATAGCGATCCCACCTCACAAAGTAAGCCCATGTTTTGACTGTGTCCGTCAGTTCCGTCATCCTCTGCATGGCCCACAGGGTTGCCCCGGCACACAACATGGCAGGGTGTGCCTTGCTGCAGGTCTTGCGGCGAGCCGATCCGACGATGAAGATACTGAAGCCAACTCGGAAGAGGACACTCAGAACCCATACTGCAATAAGGCAAATTTGACCTTCTTGCATGGACACATCCGCAACCAGGAGTGCAGTGTCAACGCTTTCGGCTGGTTTGAACATTTCACGTTTAGTGCGTTTCGCCTTGGCCCACATCTGCCTGATGGTTACCATTGCAGTCAAGCGCAAGGCTGTCAACTACGCCACTGATCTTGGCGGCAGGTTGTCTGACTCGCCCCTGCGCAGATTCTGCGAGATGAAGCAAGAAACTTGGACAGCAATTGTGCGACAAGAAGCCGGACCAAACATGCTGCACATGCAGAGGGCATAGGTGTCCTCGTTGGCTGCAGCGACGTCGCAGTCATGGTGATCGATGTCGCCGGATGCGGTCAGGGAAGTGGTTGTGGTTTGGGGTGTAGTGGTCCTAGGTGTGAGAAACTGTATCCTCAAATGAAAGTAAGAGTACGATGCGAAAACAGTCTATGAAAGGCTATGGATAAGGTGTAGTCTGATTACAACCCTTAACCCCAACCCTTGAACCAAATTCTACAAGGAACCCCTTGCCTCTTTGGGGCTATGGCACCTAGGTAGATACGGGTATTTGGGAATAAGATAATTTCTTAAGATAGATATTAGGTTGGTGGGGTGGGTGGTGCCGATAGCCGAAAATAGGCGAGGGGGGTCCTAACTGATTGAAGGGTTCAACGGGTTGACGGTTTTCGAGAAAAGGGTTTTGGGTGCGACTGTACAGGGGAACTGTTAATCACCAGAACAGGGTTTCGGGACAGGTCTTTGTCAGAGTTTGTTTGGGGATTTTAGGTATCCAGCTCTTACTTCGGCATAGCTTGGGTAGGGCTTAGGGTTCGAGCATCAGGATTTAAGGGTTGATGGGTTGAGGAATTAAGGTTTAAGAGTAGTAGTCACAAACGTAGTAAAGGCAGCTGTAATAACGACTGTAAAGGTAGTGATGCATATGACAGAAGTTATCATAACGTGGCGCTCAGAAAAGAGCGACAGGCAAGAGCCCGAATATCAACCGAAACATTCCGTCTACTGGGAACCGTAGTTCAAGAACGGATAGGGGTTTAGGTTTTATGGCATCGGATTCCTAGGTACTAGCAGCTCTCATGCTCATCATTGTCCCGCCTTCACCACAGACGCAAAACTCCCAAACCATGACGACCCACACCAATGACGACTCGTGAGAAGTGAAGGTGCTAGAATACTTAAACTTCCAGGCTCAACACGTTTCTAAACACGGGCCTGAAAAATGGGAACCGGATTTTGGAGTATATCGGAGTCTATCAGGTACTCTATCCTATCGCTGTACACGACTATAAGAAGCAAAATATTCAAACCTCCTTATAACGGAATCCTGGATCCCTTTCGTGGCTCTTCTGGGTCTGCAGATTCACGGACTTGCCAACTAAAGCTTGTTCCTCGTTGAGAACCCCTTACACAACCTGATAGAACCCTGTATAAAACCCTTTTGCAAACAACCTTTTCCCTAAGCCCAGACCCGAAACCCCAAGCCCTACACCCGCTATATATATATACATATATATATATATACATGTATATATATATATACATGTATATATAATATAATATATATATACATATGTTTTGTTCTAGAACCCGAGGGTAGCTGAGTCTTGGGCTGGTGGCTGTGGGTGGTCGCCTTTCCGGAGAAGCTGCCCTGCAAGCGCCTTGGGGTCTAAGAAACCACCAGTTTCGACTTTTAGCGCTGAGGGTTTACGGTTGAGGGTTTAGGGCTTACTTAGGGTTTAGGGTTTAGAGTTTAGGGTTTAGGGTTTAGGGCTTAGGGTTTAGGGCTTAGGGTTTAGGGTTTATGGCATAAAAAGCTTTAGGGTTCAGGGTCCTTAGGTTTAGTTTAGTGGAGTTTAAGGCGAAAAGGGAGTTAGACGGCTTCTATACGGGATCTATTGGGCTTTAAGGCTTTACGGCTTTTGGGTTTCGGGTCCTTGGGTTGAGTGGGTTTCTAACTTTCAAACTGAAAACTTCTCGGGCTTTACGATTAGGCCAGGACCCCCCAAGTGCCCGTGCATCGATCCCTTATGGTCCTTATAAGTTGGATGTGGGGTATATTGGAGGGGGCCAAGGAGGGTCTGGAGCTTTCAGGCTCTTGGGTTCAGAGCTTTGTGAATTTGGGGCTTTAGAGGTTTGGGGTTTAGGACTTTAGGGGGGTTCGGCGGTTTGGGGTTTAAGGCTTTCGGTCGAGGGTTCCACAACGAGGCTTTTGAAGGTTCTACAAGGCTACGGATTCCATAAGGCTTAGCGTTCAGTCTGTTTCTTTGCGGCCTGATCTTAGAACCCGACGTCATCTAGCTGAACCCGCCAGATTGCGGACCGTTCGCTCCATTTGTGCGTCCAATGCTGTTTCAACAGACTCGATATGCATTTTGTTGGACCCATAATCATGGATCTCGTGTAATGTCAAGACCGAAATCCTAAACCGCAAACCCCAAAGGGATCTCCAGGGCAGGTGAGAGCGATAGAATCGAAATGACCCTACAACTTAAACTCCAAACTCTAAACCCAACAGCACAGTTCCCCACAGCTGCAAACAAAACTGCGAACCTTTGATGAGTCCTAAATCCTAAAACCTAAAGAGTCTAAACCCTACAACTCGAACACCAAAGCCTAAAGCCCTAATCCCAAACCCTGCAACCCGCTAAAACACCAGGCTCTTGATGTTGAGACACCTTTTCAGTCGAAGTGACGCTAAACCTTGACCCTCAAACTTCAAAACAGAGATTCTGCAAGCAAGTCCACAGCTCCCAAACTGCACCCTAGGCCCCAAAACCCTAAATCCGAAAGCTCTAGAACCCTAAAGCCGCCAAACTCTCTAAAAAAAACAAAAACTCCAAAGACAAAGACCCGAGATCTGAAAAATCTGAAACCCCAAGCCCTCAAACCCCTAAACCCTAAAGCCCAAGACCCCAAACCCTAAACCCAAAACCCTAAACCCTAAACCCTGAACCCAAAACCCTAAACCCTAAACCCTGAACCCTGAACCCAAAACCCTGAACCCTGAACCCAAAACCCTAACCCCAAAATCCTTAACCCCAAAATCCAAACTGAGCCCCAGGGCAGGTTCCCCTTCGTTACGTCGGGCGGAGGCTTAGCGCCAGTCTCGGCGAGCTGGGCCCACCTTCGGCTACTTTAGGGTTTAAGGTTCAGGGTTTAGGATTGAAAGGTTAGGGTTTTAGGTTTTAGGGTTTAGGGTTTGGGGTTTAGGGTTTGGGGTTTAGGGACAGGGGCCGTAATAATTTTGGGTCCGGGATAGGAGATAGCAGATGATAGCCGGATTTAGGGTTCCTTTCAAGGTTCTGGAAGGGCTCCCTGAGAGCTACTTTAAGGGTTACTGTAGTATGAACGTTACTATACCTGGTGTCGATTTCAACAGTCCCCAAAATTGCTTAAAACTAGGGCTCTCCATTAAACATTAACACTCATTCCACATCGATGTCTACTATGAGGGTTACTCTGAGGGATGCCCAAGGGATAGAATTGGTGACGGTTCCGGCGCCTGATTATCTTAAAGTTTAAAGGTTAGGTATTGAGGATCCAAGGTATGTTGGGTTGTACCAGGGCTGCATGGGATGAGGGTTCAAACGGGGTCTCTTGATGCTCCGGGCTTGAGGGCTTTTTGGTTCAGGGTTTAGATGGGCTTAGCTAAGCCATAAATCCTAAAACGCTAAACCCTAAAACCCTGAACCCTACTCCCTAAAAACCCTACACTCCCAGGGGTTCAGAGCTTGAGAGCCTCAGGGCTTCAGGCTAGGATCGGAAGGAACCCATCTGGGATCTCCCTCGACGGGATTTCGTCAACTATGAACTCCTCCAGCTTCGCCCCGTTTTCTTCAAGCGTGTCTTCTGACATGCGGTATTTCCATGGAATGTACGAAAAGTGCTTCTCCGAAACATGTTTGTTTGCCATTGCAAGCATACGTGCAGAAGGCAATGTAGAGGTGCCAACAATCTGCGATTGGTAATGTAGGAACTTGATTAAGAAAGCTTGGGCCTTTATTAGGGTTCCTTATATGAATCCTACTATTTTGGGGCTATAGGCCCAGGGTTGCTTAATCAGGTTCCTACATTAGTCTCTCTCAAACTGGGCTTTCATGGCGCCTGATTCGCAGCCAAAGGCCTACACCGAGCCCCCCGAGGCCCCAGGTGGGTTTAGAATTTTGGGATCAAGCAGGCCCTTGCGTTCGGGTCGTGTTCGGCTGCTGCTGTGGACGGCCTGGGGTGTAGGGTTAAGGGCTTAGACTTTCGGGTTTAGACTTAAGGGTTTAGGTTTTAAGGTTTAGTGTTCGGGGTTGAAGTGGAATGTGAGGTTCGAGCTTAGTTGTGCTAGTGGATCGGAGCCCTGAACGTTGTTGGAAGGTACTTCAGGAAAATACGTGACTCTTTTTTCCTGAAGCCTGCTTCAGTCTCATCCTTCAACATAACATGCTAGAAACCCTCTGCGCCGTTTTAGAGATGTAAACTAGACACACTTATTAGAACCAATGCTCTTGTCATTATGCCACCACTTAGTCTATCAAATAGACCCTGTACTCCATCCGTTAAAAATTGAAAACACAAAACCTGAAGCCGTAAAATCCAAAATTCTATGAACTCAAAATACCCGTAAGGGTAGACCCTTGAACACCTTGAGTCCTAGAACCCTATAGATAGCAGGCAATAAAGGTTGAAACCTTCGGCTTTGGGACCCATACTCACAGCATTTCTTTGACTAGTTCACTGGAGTTATGATAACAAACATGAGAGACAATTCAAACGGGGTGAGTGCGCTCTGTCACGTGAGAGCGCACGTGAACCAGGAAATAACTCATAGTTCACCTCACTCCGTACACCTCCATGATTCCCAAGGTACCTGTACTAGTTCTCGTCTTTTGCATTGCTACCAGTCTTGACACTAATACTGCTTTTACAGAAACCGTGATTGTTTCTTGCAAAGAGCCCCAAGCCCGACCCGATCCGGCACTTCCGCCTCTCCGCGTCCGGGTCGGCATAGCAAAGCTCGTCGCAGTTCTCGGGTTCGGCAACGGCCTTCCCGGGTTTAGGGCTCTAAGGGTGTAGGGCGCAGCTTAGGATTGGCGTAGCTTAGGATTGAAGGTTTAGGGCTCGAAGGGTGCAGGGCAGAAGGTTTAGGATTCAAGGTTTAGGGCTTTAAGGGTGCAAGGCTTACGGTTTAAGGATTTTAGGTTTACGGCTCTGAGTCTGAGGGTGTGAGGTTCAAATCGCAGGATGTGGGGCTTCGTATTGTTGATGGACACAATCCTGCATTACCCACTATAAGGAATATACCATAATTCCCATAGTTTAGGGTCTATAGTGAACCCTAGAAAGTTGGAACATTGATTTTGGATGTTTCTTGCTGGGATTCCCTATACTTTACTTTAAGGGCACGAGGATAATGATGTTCCAACTTTCTGGCTTCTACTGTAGGNAGTGAACCCTAGAAAGTTGGAACATTGATTTTGGATGTTTCTTGCTGGGATTCCCTATACTTTACTTTAAGGGCACGAGGATAATGATGTTCCAACTTTCTGGCTTCTACTGTAGGGTCATGCAGGATTTTGCCCATCAACCGTAGGGCTTAGACTTTGGGGCTGAGGGTTTTGGCCTCGGGCTGCTAGGGACTCTGTAGGCTCCACATCGGGGCTGCTGTGATTTAGGGTTTAGGGTTTAGGGTGTAGGGTTTAGGGTTTAGGGTTTAGGGTTTAGGGTTTAGGGTTTAAGATTTAGGCTTTAGGGTTTAGGGTGTAGGGTTTAGGGTTTAGGGTTTAGGGTGTATAGAAATTGTTAAGGGTTTGGGTGCCAATAAGTTTTCAGAGAAAGTTTTGAGAGAATCTTTTTGAGAGAAACGTTTTGGGCAGGTTTCCTCTTTTGGAACCACATTTCGAATTTGGGTGAGGGGGGGCGGGGCCTCGTTTGACAGAAGAGAGAAATTTTTG
>BGNK01002980.1:31331-42084 GCA_003297005.1 Symbiodinium sp. clade A Y106 | reverse complement strand
GGCCTCTAGCAACAGGAGCACGATGTCTACAAGGCCGTTTTCAGAAGCTAACATGATGCCTGCGATGCCCTCATCGTCTCGTTGGTTCACCTCGGCACCGGCCTCCAATAGCAATGCCACGACTCCAGCATGACCGTGCTCAGCAGCTGCCATGAGGGCAGTGTCGCCGTCATAGTCAGCGTCGTTGCAGTCAGCACCAGCGTCCAGAAGCAGCCGTAGGACTTCAATGTGGCCATCCGCAGAAGCCACAATCAGAGGTGTCAGGCCGAAAGTGTCACGTGTGTTCATGTCGGCACCGGCTTCCAGCAGCAATCGAAGCATCTCAGCATGGCCTCTTTCTGCCGCCAAGATCACGGACGAGACGCCGTCGTTGGCGACGCTTTCTTTGTCGGCGCCGGCATCCAGCAGGAACCGAGCTGTCTCAGCCTGGGCTTCACCAACGGCGGCGATCAGGGCATTGTAGCCGTGCTCATCGCGTGGGCTCGTGTCGGCGCCGGCATCCAGCAGCACCCGAAGAACGCCCACGTGGCCTTCTTCAGAAGCAGCCATCAGGGCAGTGTCGCCGGTATTGTCGCATATCTTGTGATCTGCACCAGCATCCAGCAGCAAACGCACAATTTCCACATGGCCGCTTCTAGCCGCAAGTAATAATGCACATTCGCCGTCACTGTTTCGCAAGTTTCGTGTCGCCATCGGCCTCCAGCAACAGACTCAGAATTTCGACATGACCTTCAGAAGAAGCCGCCATAAGCGCACTTGTCCCTTGTGCATCGACCAGGTCCGGGTTCAGAGGTAGCTGCAACATGGCCTCAACCTGCAAGCGGGAAGTTCCAAACTCAGGGTCTCGGGGTACCCCTACACTGTAGAGGCCGGAAGAACTACCAATATCATTCCTCGGGTTCCTTCCGTTAAGTGTACGAGAGCACCCCAAAACCCCATTTTACTTCTTAAGGGCCCTATAGTGGCTGGGGAAACTTTCTTCCAATTTTGAGACTACGGCTTTAGGGTTGGCACGTTGGGATTACAGTTTACAGGTTTGGCTAAAAGGGCCTCAGGTATAGAGCCATTTGCCGCAGCAGTCACCAGCTGGTCAGCTGCCGGCTGGGAGGAATCGCAATATGTAAGCAGAACCAGCTCCAAGTCCATTTCCACGTCCAGACTGGTAGAATCATCTAGTGGGCTACCCCCAAGAAGCAGTCGCTGTCGGAATCTTGTAGGCATTCCGTGCAGCAGGTTCAGCCGCCGTTTCAAGGCCCTCACATCGCTCACCAGCGGTATGTCGGCCAGTGCCTCCCCTGATAGCAATCTGATGCGCAGCATTGCAGCGGATAAGCGGGTACAAGGATTGAAGTTGAGTGACGGGGCCAACTTTGCCAAGTATATATACTTAGAGTCCAAGGATATGTTCAGAGATCAGCCGCTCAGCCATTCATGTTCGCCTGCGACAGGCTACAGTTACCGTAGCATTCCTACACTAAGACCAGTAGGCTTCTTGCAACTGTTCCAGGAAGAATGTTTATCAATCTGCTAGTCTTGCTTGCGTGGCTATAGTTTCGAGTTTACGCTAAAGCCTAAAGCCTAGACCCTAAAAGCCCTAACACCCCTAAACCCTAAGACCCTAGAACCCTAGCACCCTAAAACCCTAAACCCTGAACCCCTAACACCCCGAAACCCTCAAAAATCCCCCAAAACCCCGGAAATCCTGGGTTTAAGACGTTTTCTTGGGGATGCGCGGCACTATTCAGGGAAGGACTCATCTTGCGTGATGACCATCTTGCCAATAGTACTCAGACCGTCCTCAGTTATCATGTCCAGCATGTCAAAAGCACGAAGAACGGAAACAAGAGCTCTAACACATACAACGTAAAATGAGAAACATGATGGAGATTGATCCGTTGTGGCCATTGTTGTATGTATGGTAGTGACGATGATGCTAATACCCATGCTAGCAATGCCGCTGACAACTTCAGAGACGCTCGTCGTTGAAGATATTGAGAAACGAGGAAGAAGATTATCACAAACATGCTGACGACGAGGATAATGATAAGACTGCTATTGCTGATCACTCACGCTCAATCCTAAAACCCTAACGCCTAAACCCTAAAACCCTGAACCCTAAAATCCTAAACCCTACACCCTAAAACCCTAAACCCTATTTCAGAGATCCCTAACTTGACTTCCAAATACCCGCGAGTTGCAAAGCCAAATGAAACCCCAGGGTGTCGGAAGATACCATAATATAGGGGCCTTAATAACTAGAATAGGGTTTTGGGGCCCATTATACTATAATGAGCAATTCTTAAGGCCCCCATAGTACCTTCAGCGTTAGCCCCGTCAGGTTTGGGGCAAGTTTAGGGTTTAGGGCTTGATGTGATCAAGGATATGTTGCCTGGTGTTGCTGGGGAA
The DNA here is from genome assembly GCA_003297005.1 of Symbiodinium sp. clade A Y106. Taxonomy (NCBI): domain Eukaryota; class Dinophyceae; order Suessiales; family Symbiodiniaceae; genus Symbiodinium; species Symbiodinium sp. clade A. The sequence goes on along the minus strand of BGNK01002980.1, from coordinate 39,678 downwards.
CCCTAAACCCTAAGCTCCCTCAGCGATGCACCTTGTGATGGGCTCCAAAAGTGGTCACAACCGAGGCACATGCCGCAGCCACCTCCACAAGGGTACTATCAGGGGATGCTATCAGGGGTACTCTAAGGGGGCATTTCAAAGCTTTACTACGAGGCGTGGCGTAGGGTTCTGTAGCACACACACACACACAGAGGCTTCCTCAGGGTGCCAAAGTGTTCTGGTAAGGTGTTAGAGAGATGGAACAGACCTTGTTGATGACGACCTCTTGTCTTAACTATGGGGTTCAGGGTTTAGGGTTTACCCGAAAGACAAAGCACATACACCGAGCCCGCAAACTCCGGTAATGCGCGGCACGGTTGAGGCTCCAGGTTACGTTGTCTTGCTGGGCGCTCACTTGGCTATTCTTCCTTGCCGCAAGCATTGCCCTGCTTGTCCAAACTTCAAGGGAGGGGCCTGAGCCCCCGAAGCCTGCACCTTTCCAACAGCAGGTCACCTTGCAGGGTCAAGCGTTCAGCGCTTCGGTGCTGAAAAGTTTCAACAGAAGGCCTGCTGATGCATATCCCGCTCCAGCTGGTCGAGCAACACCTCTGCCGCACGCTCCATGAAGGCGCAAGAAGATGGCAGATGTCCAAGCCTCCCTATCCCCCTGTCCATGTCTGCGCATCTCTCGAGCTGGTACTGCCATTCATGAACTCCGTGGGCAGTGCGTAATGTAGGGTGGGCTTCCTCATTACAAGTATAGTATAATATACCACAAACCCTATTCTAATCATTAAGGCCTACAATATCTGCTCCCGGGACTGCCGTGGGCGTTGGGCAGCTGGCGAGCTTCCCTCAGGCGATCTTTGACGGCCTTTGTCTGAGCTCTTCCAAAGATGGAAGTGTGAAGCGACAAAAGGCAGCCCAATGTGAACATGCCAGAGCCACGTTCACTGCAGGTTTGGGTCTATAGGAGCATATCTGGGCTGCTAAAGGAGTATACTTGGAAGTGCATGGGTAATTCTAAGTGGGGTTATATGTAGGGTAAATATAATTACAACCCTTATTGGGGGACTTCTAACCCCACCTATAACTACCCATAAGACCCCGAAACCTTATACCCCTATAGAATCCCTATAGATCCCTTTAGAGGGACCCTTATAACTACCCATGAACCTCCAAGTAGCTGGTTCGCGGTATAGTATTGCATACTTCTAGAGCGACTCGGAGGCGATGCTGGGACTGATTAGTCCTGCGTGCCCTTAGAACCTAAATAAAAGGTATGTGCTTAACCATCCCTTTGAGTTTTATGATACAGTAACAAGAGTAACAAATTGTTCCTAAGAGCACTGAAGTAGTAAGATCCTGTGCAGAAAAGCTGCCAGATCTCCAAAATTGTTCCGAAATCGGACTCGGATTGCGGGTTTCCGGGAACCCTAGACAAAAACCCCAAGCCCAAGACCCGAAAACCCTTTAACTAAATCCCAAACCCTGGTAAAATAAACACACCCAGCCACATGGGTTTATTGATTTTCAGACCCACGGAAGAAGGCCCGGCCCCAGCAACTTCAGCAGCCCTAATACATAGTTAGAATAGGATTTTGGGATCCTTTATCGTGCAGTTACGATGAGGCACCCTAGGGAATCATGTTAGAAATTATCTAGGCTTCCATATTAACCAAGGAACCCCTCATCTTAGACCCTCATTTGTCCTTCAAGCATATCAAACAACAACCGTTGTAATAATGACGACATACAAACTGGCAACAGAACCCCTTATAATACAAATGACAGTAAGCATAACCATAGTGACCGTAATAGTGGCAGTATATCCTCTAAATCTTCAGGTATTCCTGAATCAGGAGTCAAGAGCTGCAAGCTTTCTGTAGGGGGTTTAGGGTTTAGGGTTTAGGGGTTCAGGAGTTTGGGGCTGAGAGGGCTTAGGGCTGGATCAGGATCTGGGATGACTTGGAATCAATAGGAGGTAGGATTAAGGGGACCCTTGGGGATATAGACCCTCTCAATAAGGTCCCGTTAAAGAGAGCCAGAAGTAGGGTTCAGAAGGGGTACCCTTTAAGGGGTCTCCCTAATACTACNGGTAGGATTAAGGGGACCCTTGGGGATATAGACCCTCTCAATAAGGTCCCGTTAAAGAGAGCCAGAAGTAGGGTTCAGAAGGGGTACCCTTTAAGGGGTCTCCCTAATACTACTCCCCAATCAAGACCCGAGGGTCTTCTCAACCTGGCGCGGGAAGGGCTGCGATTTCTTTGTACCTAGGAGCTTCATGGTATCTAGTAATTTAGATATTGCCGAGTAAATCATAGCCCGACTTTCCCAAAGTAGACAAGTAGACCCGAAGCTGCACTTACAACCGCGCTTACCCCTACAGTAGAAGCCCAACAGTTGGAAACCCAATAGCCTGAATCCTGGAGAGTAATGTATAGGGAATCCCAGCACTATTTGGCCTTAATCCGGTTTCCAACTTTTTGGGGATTACTTTAAACCCCTAACCCTCACAACCCATAACCCTAAACCCGAAGCCGCTTAAGCAATGCTGCAAACTGGGAAGGCTCAGCGCTTTGGGGCTGGGGTGAGGGTTTAGGGTTTAGGGTTTAGGGGTTCGGGTTTAGGGTTTAGGGTTTAGGGGTTCGGGTTCAGGGTTTAGGGTTTAGGTGTTCGGGTTTAGGGTTTAGGGGTTCGGGTTTAGGGTTTAGGGTTTAGAGGTAAACAAACGCCTAAAGCCTGAAACATCCTAAGCCGTAAGGGGCACCTTGTCCACTGGGGCCACGGGGTCGAGGAGTAGCTGCCACTGCTCCTCCCCACGAGAGCTTGGGTTGAGGGCTTAGGATTTGAGTTCCCTGAGGGGTTCGTCAAAAGCGTTCCTCGTGGTGATAGGGATGAGGGTTCCTTTATTGGAGGCCCTCAAAAGGTAGGATGAAGGCAGGTACGATTAAGGATCCTTATAAAAAGATTCTTATTGGGGATTACCCCACCAACCTTCATCCCACCCTTGGAGCCCTTTGATTTTAAGTGTTTGAGAGTTCCCGTAAGTTATAAGGATTCCCTGAAGCGTGTGGGGCTTGGAGTTTTGCGTTGAGGGTTTGGGGCTTAGGGTTTGGAGTTTGGGGTTTGGGTGGGGCCTTCAGGGTTTGAAGTTTACGGTTTAAGGTTTGGGGTGCGGGATGGGTGTCTTGAACTGAGATCTTAGAAGGCGCTTCCAGGGTGAAGAAGACTCGAACAAGGTTTCGGATGGTTTTATAAGGGGTGTCGAACATGCGTTTTGCGTCTGCTGCAGGGTCCGGCTTTGGTGAATTCATCTTCCGACCCAAACACTAGCAAGACGTCAGTCTGTGTGGTTGCTCGCAGTGCTCATGGGGCTTATGATGGCTTTCCACCCGTGAGGTTTGAGGTTTGGCGTGAGGCTACCGGCTTTATGTTTGCGGGCTATCGAATTTAAGGTTGTGGACTTTTGTGCATGGGAGTTTTGAGTTTCAAGGGCTGTAAAGACTTATCAGCCACAACCCCCGAACCTCCGAAAACCCTAACCCTAAAACCCTAAAGCCCCAAAACCCCAAAAACCGTCAAAACCTCGGCAGCCCAATTGCTGGTTTGAGGGTTTAGGGTTTATGGTGTTTGGTTGAATCGTGTGCAATATAGGGGACGCAAGAATTAACATGAAGTTTTGGGGTAGAGTATATAATACATAACTATAATCAGTAATAGAGAATCCCCAAGACAGTGTTGGCAATTATTTTAGGATCCTTTAATATTAACCCAAGCTTCGAACACCGTGTTGGCAATTATTTTAGGATCCTTTAATATTAACCCAAGCTTCGAACACCCTTCAGCTGCTCTTGCCTTGCAACTCAGACTCCCTGCCCGCAGCGTGACGCCTGCCCAAGCAATGACGCCCTTGTGGCCACACCGTTTGCTGTGACTGCACTGGCACTCATTCCTTGGTGTTCGCCCTGCACTCAATCACGGGTCTGCAATTAATGAAGCCCCCACCCAGGCCGCCACAGAAGGCTGTTTGTGGCCACCAGCTGCTGCTGCTCTGCAGTTATGACAAGCAGCAGCAACTTATCTCTCAAACTTTCGGTGGCGGACTTGGGCCCTCAGGGCTGCCTGCAAGAGGCGCCCGCCGAAGTCTCGGCCCCCATGTCTGGGCCAGTTCCGCCCAAGCCTTGCAACTTTTTAAAGCACGCATACAATGCCGTACGAAAGCCCTTTCCGGAAATCTTGAAACGCCTAAACCTCTATACCCTCAAATCCTGAACCTACAACAGCCTTAACCCCTGAACCCTAACCCATTCCCCCGCCCCAACCCCTAAAGCCGCCAAAAACCCTGAACCCCACACCGCTTACTTAAGCCCTAGGCCCTCAACCCCTAAACCTTGAACCCCAAACCCCTAGGCCCTAAACCGTCAACCCCGTAACAACTCCACCTCAACCCTGAAAACCTAAACCTCTGAATCACAAAACCCTAAAGCCCACAGCAACCCTTCTTGTACTCCTCCAAAACCCACAACAAAATCCTAGACCTGCCTGCGTGGCAAACCACGGCGCACGCTCGGGCAGCACCGCTGGTGCCGGCGTGCCGGCGAAAACTGGGACCAAGGCCTCGGTGTGAGGGAATCACAGAGGTAAGATGGACTTTAGCTCGGCATAGGCATGGGGTTTCAATGGGCGTTATGAAATTTCCCTCTTTGACCGAAACTGCGAAAACGCGTTATTTTTAATAGACCCTTTTTGAACCCCTAACGAAAACACCCCACATGCATAAAAACACGGCAGGGACGGCAACAACGAGGCCGAAGCGCACGAAGACACCAAGCCCAATAGCCACGCGCGTGGTACTACTACTGCTACTGCTACTGCTACTGCTACTGCTACTGCTACTGCTACTGCTACTACTACTACTACTGCTACTACTACGACTACGACTACGACTACGACTACGACTACTACTACTACTAGCCCATGTCGGCTGAAAGGTAGTGCGAGGGCATTGCCACAGGTGCGAGGTAGGTTGCGGGGGGCCATGAGACATTGTCTCTGTGTGACACAACGCCGACCGGGTGGAAATGTTAGTACCTTTGGAAAATGGTTGCATACAATCCTCATAGCGCATGGGAGTTCGAACGAAAAGCTGAAGTGGCTACTGCTTTTTGTGGGTATCATGTTTTGGGACTTTCTGGTACCAAGTATCGCAAGCATACCACAGATCCTGACTGTCGCACTTCGGATGTTTCCAGCTTTCGAGCATACGAATGGGNCTGGTACCAAGTATCGCAAGCATACCACAGATCCTGACTGTCGCACTTCGGATGTTTCCAGCTTTCGAGCATACGAATGGGGACATCCGGGAAAATCAGAACATTCAGCAGGTGTGGCGATTTATTTGCGGTCGAAGGTCTTCAAACCTCGGAATGTCAGACATATATACACCATCCCAGCTGAGTATCAAGGACGTATTGGTGCCATTCGAGTCAAGAGAGCAGATGTTGACTTTTGCTTTATCGTGGTTTATTCGTGGGTTCAGGGACGCACTGCCGCGGACAGANAAGAGAGCAGATGTTGACTTTTGCTTTATCGTGGTTTATTCGTGGGTTCAGGGACGCACTGCCGCGGACAGAACACGAGTGGATGGACTATGGGCGTTTGTGGGCTCCATTATTTCACAACTTCCGCATCGTTGTGTTCCTGTATTGTTCACTGACTGCAATGGAAAAAATGGGTATACACGGGATGCAGATGGGTGCTTGCTTCCAACAGAATCAAACGCCATTGGAGGGTGCACGCCNCTTCCGCATCGTTGTGTTCCTGTATTGTTCACTGACTGCAATGGAAAAAATGGGTATACACGGGATGCAGATGGGTGCTTGCTTCCAACAGAATCAAACGCCATTGGAGGGTGCACGCCGGAAGTTGAAAACAGCAATGGGAAAGCATTCCGCGAACTCCTTGAGCACCAGTTCATGTGTTCAGTTAATTCATTCCAGGGTCCTGGGCATACCTACTTTGGGAATGTTGCCGGGGTTCAGTCACGAATTGACCACGTATGCCTGCCACAGTCGCTCCTGCCGCATGTTGTTGCTTCGTCAGTGCTATATAGTGCGGGTGCTCGTCTGCAACGTGTTCGGGGGCCAGGGCGCAGGGACCATATGCCGGTCCATATGGTATTCAGGCATAGATCGTGTTTTGAATCGAACACACAGCATCAATCGCGCAAAAGATNGGGTGCTCGTCTGCAACGTGTTCGGGGGCCAGGGCGCAGGGACCATATGCCGGTCCATATGGTATTCAGGCATAGATCGTGTTTTGAATCGAACACACAGCATCAATCGCGCAAAAGATGGGACAGATCTCAGTTGGTTAACGGTGTCCTTCGTGGTGATGGCCGATTTGAGTTTGTCTCTCAGGTTGAACAACGATGTGCTCATCTTGGCTTGGGTTGCTTTGCCTCACAGGAAGACGGAAGTACCCCTCCAAACCCAGATGTTTTGTGGTGCAAACTTCGGGATGCGATACGTGAACCTGCACTGCAACTCTATCAGGAACAACCTCGAAAACAACAAGAGCGGCCAACAGACACCAAGCAAGCTATTNCAAACCCAGATGTTTTGTGGTGCAAACTTCGGGATGCGATACGTGAACCTGCACTGCAACTCTATCAGGAACAACCTCGAAAACAACAAGAGCGGCCAACAGACACCAAGCAAGCTATTGACCGGTATCAAGCAGTTCGACATTCGTTGGCACTTATGCCAGTGTGTAGTAGTATTCATGACGACGAGCGCTTCTTGTCATGAATTTCGACGACAACTACTTGTACAATGGCGTGCAGTCGTTACATTTTTGCGTGCCCGGAAAGATGTTGACAAGCTCCTTAAGCGAGATGCCAGAGTTCGAGTGTGTGACAAGGTATTGGAATTCAATCATGCTTTTGGACGTCATGACCATGCACATGTTTGGAAATGTGGCAGAGAGTTGTCTGGCTTCAAACTGGGACCCAAACGTAGACGATACGATTCACCACAAACCAGCCACCCAGGTCGTGACGAATGGATTGCCTTTTTTGAGAATCCTGGAAACCGGGGAGGATGTTCAGGCAAAGAAGTGGAGTGGGACGAGCTATCAAAGCAAGCACTTGAAGTACAACTTGAACCACAAATCGACATTGAGTATGCGAAGAAACTGGCTCATCGAGATATGCAAGTACTGGTGGGGCGCATGCGGAAATGCAGTCTACGTAAAGCATTGCCAGAATGGGCAATTCCTGCTGAACTTTGGCGTCAGTTATGTGCTCCAGATGTGTGTTTGCATCCTCGACGTCATGGCATCGGTTACAATGAGAAACTTCACACTCCAAACTTTAGAGATTGCCTGCATGCTTTACTTCTTTCCATTCGGCTTTACAACAAGGCCCCTAAAGAATGGTTACTTAGTCAAACGGTTCAGATTGACAAGGGCAACAAAAAGACTGGTTGCGAAGGTTTGCGTACAATTAATGTGTTTGAGCCCCTTGGCAAAGTACATGCGAAGATGTTATGGGACAGAGGGCAACGCTCCAGCCAGCGGGATTGGGCATCCGGCTATATCAGCAGTAAGTCGCGCATCACACCAATTATGCAGAGGCGCATTGTCAAATCTCGGCTACGTCATTCTGGTCTTAGTCATTGTGACTCCTTTTATGATGCGAAAAATGCATTCCCAAGTGTGTTGCGATCCGTTTGTGATTCTGTCATCTACAGGACTTGTCACCCTCAGGATGTTCAGTTGTTGTTGCAGAGGAACAACGAATGTGTTTTGCAAGTGCGCGCAGCCGATGGCGCAGTATATATTCAACCTGGTTCAGGGTCTTTGCAAGGAGATTGTCACGCAGGAGCGCAGTTTCTGGAACAATATCACCCGACGATTGACGAATTCATTGCTAGTGTTGCAGAAGACGGTCTACTTGTGGCAACGGACCCAGTATCCCAACAAGAACAGGATCTTTCTATCTCTACGTATGCAGATGACCTGTCGCGCACAATCGTTTGTCAGGATCCGGAAGACTTGTTATGCCAACTACACACAGCAAATGCAGAACTCAACATCGCATTGCACAAGATCGGCGTTGCCCAGANGTATGCAGATGACCTGTCGCGCACAATCGTTTGTCAGGATCCGGAAGACTTGTTATGCCAACTACACACAGCAAATGCAGAACTCAACATCGCATTGCACAAGATCGGCGTTGCCCAGAGCGAAGACAAGCAGGAGCATGTCCCATGTTTTATGCGCCAGAATGCGGATGCATACACGCGGTTTGTGTTTGAGAACGATGTTCTACCTGGTCGCACTCGTCGGTGTTCTCGATACTTGG
>BGNK01002980.1:0-13704 GCA_003297005.1 Symbiodinium sp. clade A Y106 | reverse complement strand
CGCCACCCCCGCCACCCCCACCACCCCCGCCACCAGCAGCAGCATTATTATGTGATTCCTCATTTTTCAAGGTCCCATTTTCTGGGCATCAAGACTTTAAGACCGCTTAGCTCTGTGCAGCTCAACAGTGCGGCGCAGTCGCGTCTAAACCGACCGGCAAGGAAGGTGTCATCAAAAAAGGCAATCGCCACGCGTCAGCCATGTGTCCTTGAACTAAACCCCAAGCCCAAGCCCTTCGAGATGGTGGTGTGCTACGAAAGGGATTGGGAGGGGTATGTCTTCAGTACAATGCAAGATGCTGCTGTACCCTGAACTGCCTAAACAGGCTCTGTTGGAGTAGCAGACAGAAAAAAGGTCCTCAAACCAAGCAAAAATCCAAGCAGCATTTCTCTGCAGGATCCTTGCCAAGTTCTCCCAAGCGACGGGAGGCTCCCTGCCTGGGATGAGTCAGCGACCTCTCTAAGTGCTAGGCGCCTTCAGTACTTGAGCTAACTGTATCCACCCTTAACCCTGAGAAGTTGTTCCTCGTTTGCCACCGCACAGCCATATCACGAAGTTCTACACGTCCTCACCCCGAAGTCACATCCTACATCCGCAAAGAACATCTTCAAGTGTTCCGCCAAGCTTGAGCCTCTTGGAAGTGGCCTGAAACTCCGGGAAGCACGAAGACATTTCAAAACCCAACAGAAAAACCTAAAGACCCCTAAACCCTGAAGCCCCAAAACCATCCAAAACCCTAAACCCTATACTCTACTATACTACGTGTACTATACTGTGCTTTACAACAGCATTATACCCCAGCCTTCAAGATGGCACAGGACCAGAGGCCTGGATGAAGGCAATGGGTGGAGTCAGCGCCTCAGATCCGTGGCAGCCGGCCGTGGGTCTTAAACCCACACAGAATCGGGCCTGCGGTATTGTAGTATAGTATAGTATAGGTAAACGCTTATATTGTTAAAGTCCCGAAGCCAGGCTAAGCTTACGAAAGAAGAAGGAGCGACAAACTCCCATACAGCCCCGCATGATTCCTAGAATGCACTGGCATGTAGCTACCCAGGGCATCCTATGGCTCAGCTTTTCATGCTGCGGTTTGAGACGTATTTGTCAGGGTGTCATCCGCTGCGGTTTGGGATTTAATACTGGGGCCTGAATAATTACGAATACTATCGTGGGGGTTCCTTAATATGGTTATAGTATAATGTACCCCAAAACCCTATTCTAACTCCCCTATATTAGGCCCTAGGGCCCCTGCTCTTCCTGCAAGTCGATGTGCGAGGATTGTTAGACGATCTCCGCGTGGAGGTAGACGATGATATAGGGCTATAGGGGCCTAAATAAGCGCTAGTAGTGGCCACCTTATTTTACAAAATGTCCGTAGAATGTTTCCCGCACCCCCTCCAAAGCCCCATTCTAGTGATTCAGGCCTCTAGATGGCGTGTACCCGGAAACGGCAAGGTGAACGCTACTAACAGTATATTCTGCTTTCCGCACAGAGACCACTCTGTGGGTTACCTGCTCCTCTGCATGTTCCTCTCCATTGCCCCCGTTACCCGAAGTGTCCAAATCCTAACCGCCTAACATACTCTAAGGGTTCATTAGGGTTTCGGGTATGATGAGTAGTTTGGGTTCAGGGTCTAGGAGTCTAGGATCTTTGGTGCCTTCATACCAATCGAGCTCAGAAACCGACCTTAACGTCCCAGCCCTAGTTAAGGGTTTGGAGCGGTGGCAGGGCCGCGGTCCGGTCGAGGGTTCGGGAATCAGGGTGTAATGTTGGGGCCATTGACAACCTCAATGCGATGCCTTATAGTATAATGTAGCTCAAAAAGCTGAGTTTCAACACAGATACAGCTACAGATGAGGCGCAAGCCCTCTAGTTTCGCTTGCCCGAATCACACCTCAAAACCCAATTCTAAGTGTTTGGGCCGCTATACTGTAGGGTCTTCCGGGGTTCTGGTCTAGAGGGCTTGATAAGGGGCGGATGGTTTTATGGGGTTTTAGAAGGGTTTTAGAAACCGTGGACCGCGAAACCCACAGCCGGAATTCCTCCAGACTCCCACCCTCAAAATTCAAAAGCCACCACGCTTTCCACTTAGATGCCGCCTGGTGGAATGCCTCCGGGGATGGGAGGCATGGGAGGCATGGGGGCTCCGGCCAGCCCCAGCTACAAGCCACTGGGCTGGCAGGAGTTTCAGGACTTAGTGCCTTCTTGCTCCAGAGCTTTGGCTTTTGGGTCTTTAAGTTTTTGGATTTTTTTTGGAGGCATGCCTCTTGTTCTCATGGTTGGGTTTCTGGGGTTTATGCTGCTATAGGGAGCTACTTCCTTGAGCCGAGTTTGACCTGTACGCCCTATCATTAGTCGTTTGTCTTGTGAGTTTTCGGGTTATATGACTTGTATGACTTATTGTGGATTGCATGGTGCAAAGGCGCAGAGGTTAGGCTTTCGGGTCTGGGATGTACGGCTCAGGGTGCCCTGGTGAGCTGTGGTTTCGTAGTTCAGGGTTTCGTTTCGTACTCCATCTAAAGATCTCCGGAAGATTTGCTTGGTCAGGGCTTTGGCGTCCAACTTGTTTATGAGCGACTAACTCCACGTGGCAGAGCCTAATCCATATCAGGACATAAGATTGCTGTACATCAATGTACTGTCACAGTCAAGTTCTTGTTTGAAGCCTTCTACACGCGTGTACATATGTATGTATGTGTATATATACACATAAATATATACATGATTGTGTATGTACTTGTATTTTGAACTATATTTACGTATAGAGGAATGCTGTCTCCCTTGTTTGCATATGTATGTAATGATACAGGCTCGTTGGCTTTCAACTGTAGGATGCCTCTGGCTATGCGTCTTTCGGGACTTGGACATCCGAGGCCCGGCGATGAGGTCGTCATCTTTGGATTGGCCAAAGCCCCCGAGCTGAACGGCAAGAAGGTGGGAGTCACGACATAGGGAGTTCGTTAAAACGAGAGCTTCAGGGTTTCAGAGGTCCCTTCTGCCCCTTGCCCTCCTTCTACCGCAACTCCAATCCCTCAACTGGCTTTTAGACCAAATTGCTCCGGCTTAAAGCCCTCAGCCCTGCACCCAAGCCCTCAGCCATCTACCCGAAGCTTGGCTCTTGCAGGCCATGGTTGTGCCACCTACCACAGAGGAGAAGAAGACCCTGGAGGGTAGGGAGCCTAGGGGGTTCGGCATTTCGGGCTTGACGGGTAAGTAGGGTTCCGAGCTTAGGTTTCAGTTTTTGGTTTTGAGTCGGTTAGCAGTTAGCACAAGCCAATCGCCAGCAGTTTGAGGTGTAGAAGTTAAAATAGTGGTTGAGCAGGTGCGTGTTGGCTATGAACATTGCCGGCTATGATGGCGAGATACTATAGGGGCTTAAATAATTACCTATCCTATTTTTTTTTTGAGGGGGGTCCTTATTGTAATTGTAGTATACTGGGCCCCAAAACCCTATTCTAATTATTAAGGCCCCTATATTTACCCTAGTCCGAAGCCCAAAACCCTTCAGGCGGTGCATCGTTACTGTATAGGGATGTCCATTTTGGGACTGGGGTCTTACCTGCTGCTGCCGCAGTAGTTAATCCGGCCAATAAATCGTGAACCTACCACTTCAGCCCAAAGCCGTAAACCTGAACTAAAGGCCCAAAGCGCGAATTGTGGCCTACATCAGCATTTATGTCGTTGTTCTCTGGGTTCTTGAGCGGGTTGCTGTAGGTCGCTTAAGGCGTGTTCTGACCAACTTGTTTCATCAAGGCCACTGTGCATTCAGCTCTTTGCTGTCATGCAGCTGCTGCTGCGCGAATAAGAGGAACGGATACCACGAGAAGCACGCCTTGGGCTACTACGGTCCACGGTGGTCTAGGGTGCTTTCACTCTTGCAGCCTAGTCCGGATGCCTAGCCTTGGCTAGGACCTGACTGTTTAGGTTTCACAATCATGATATCCGTCCTAGAGGTGTGTTTTTCTGTTGTACAGGGTGGCATTTACGGCTATATTTCGAAATACCCTGGAAGTCTTAAGCTCAATCATCGAACACCCAAGCTCGCGATAGCCAGAAGAGAGGGCAAGGACCTGCCGAAATTTGTATGACAAATGGACCGTTGCTACTTGTCGGTTAGGTTTCATTTATACTGCCCGTGTTTGCTCCTACTTGTAGCAGCGTTTCACCGAAATTCAAATCCATATCCAACTGAAGCCATGAGTGTGCGGCGCTACAGACATAGCTACGCAGAGATGGCCCTACATGTAGCGACCCCTTCAGCCTCTAAGAGGTGCTGCAGCACGCACCAAGGGAAGAAGAATCAATATCCGCATCTCGCAAACCCTGGACCTCATATGCTGAACCCTTATCCGCAGCTCCTTGAACCCGAAAGGTTGAGTCCCTACCTGCACACTTCGGTACGACTCACGGATCCTGTGTGTCGAAGATCTTCCTTGGGAGCACAGCGTTTGCCGCAGTTGTGGGGCTCAACGAAAACTTGTGTCAGGTCTATTCATCTTATTGCAGAGTGTGATCTCACAATATGGCTGTCCATGCTGCAATACAAAGCTGCGGCAGTTTAGACCCAAGTCACAAAACCCGGAACATTGAATTGAATCCCAGAGCCACAGTGTGCTGAATGTCCGTGGCCCCACGGCCTTGCAGCGACAGCGCGGGACGGCGCACCTTGAACGCGATTGCGATTCGCTGTGTGGTTGCAAGCTGGTGGCTGAGGGGTCGGGGACAGTGGACCTCCCAGGGCTTGGGTGCGAGTCGTACCAGCTGCTCTCGGTGTCTAAACCTGATTCTAGTAGTAGTTTTCATCATCGTCGTCGAGGGGGGGTTAGGTTGCGTATGGACTACCAAGACATGAGCCTTCGTGGTGGATGTGCCGGTGAAACTCGGCAATTGAACGGCGGTGATGGTGCTAATCTTGACGATCAGGGTGACCATGGTGATGAGGCCGTCAAGACGGCAACGAACGAACGACGACGAAGTGTGCGTGTATGAACTTGTTGGCAGGTAGTCGTCATTCTGGGCTGTTGGTGCTGGTGAAGTCTGAAGCTATTGATGCACAACGTTTGCTTGAGGGACAGGCCTTGGCTGGTGCCTCCCCGAACGTGTCCTCATGTTGCAAATTGCATGTTTCTTTGCGCCAAAAAATGATATGTGTTACATAGTACGTGTCATATATTTCATCACAGTATGCATACATACATACATACATGCACATATGGCCTGGAGCGGCAACATGGTATACTGTAGTTTGTGAGCTGTAAACCATATACTTTCTGTTGCATCATGCAAGCTGTCATTCGACCTGTACATATACATATATAAACAGGTCATATGGCAGCTGGCAGATTATCTAGTTGTTTTGCAGATTACGTTTAGGAGTGTGTGTGTGTGTCCAGAGTGTGCATGTATAAGTATGTACATGTATGTATCTACGTATGTATGTATGTATGTATGTATGCATGTATGTATGTACGTATGTATGTATTACTATATCATCCACATGTTGCATTATATATATATGTTTGTATGTATGTTATATATATGTTCATTGTTATGAACTACTTATCGTATACCACATGTTACATCTTGTGTATATACATATATGTACATACATATACACATATACATAGTTGGTTCACATGTGCTACATTGTAGTTTTATATGCGTAGTGCTACATATTTCAGAGTGTATCACATGTAATTTTATGCCATATGCTGCATATCTTGTTATAGTCATAATACATGATGCCTATCTGTGTTATGTTCTTCTGAGTTGTATATTGCAGATTTATCATTTACCTCTCACACAACTTTGTTATATGTGTGTAATGGATATGTTTGGTTCTATGGTGTGTGTGTATATATAAGTATGTGTATAATATATATATATATATATATATACATACACATACATATGCATTATCGTTTATCTGCTATATCATGTGTTTAGTTTTACATAGTATAAAGTCGGTTACATGTTACATATTTTATATTGCATGATGTATGTTCTGTGTTCGATATTCCTTTTCCTATAATGTAGAATAGACATATGTATACATGTCGTGTGTGTGGGTGTTGTTTTGACTACCATTAACATGAACCGCCGGTGGTCTTTTGAAGCGGACATAGTCATTGTCTTGCCAGCAAATCCGGCAAGAGGGTGGCCGTGTCCAGTTTGAATTGCTGCATCAACAAACAACTTTAACTCCACCGTGCCATCCAACGAGAGACTGTGCAGGCGCATGTGAGAAGGCATCGAGTACCTCGCAGCGGCGATTGCCCGCCGACCTGCCGCAAGTGCACAAGTGCTCAGATTCCGACTTTTCACAGGTTCGATGGTTCTTGGTATTCAGTGGTGGTGGTGGAATGGTGGTGGTGGTGGTGGTGGTATCCTACTCCTGCGCCGATATACTCCTCCTGCTACTGCTTCTTCCAGACGCTGCGAAGAAACTCGATCCTCGCTTGGCGAACCTGTGTGGATTGATGGGGTCACCACCCCGGCGCGTTGCGCGAGACTTTCACTTGAAGTCCCTCGGATACATCTATCCCCCGGCTCGAAAGCCCCAAATGCAGGGATGCATGCTGGAACTCTAATCTGACTGCTACACTACTACTACTACAACAACTACTACTACTACTACTCTATACTACTACTACTCTATACTACTACTACTACTACTACCACTACTACTACTACTACTCTATACTACTACTACTACTCTATACTACTACTACTACTATATACTACTACTACTGCTACTGCTACTACTACTACTGCTACTACTACTACTACTACTACTACTACTGCTACTACTGCTACTACTACTACTACTACTACTACAACTACTACTACAACTACCCTAAGCCCCTTGGACCCGTAAGGCCGGAGCCCGAAAGTCTCGGAGCAACTGGCGGAATGCCTGGGCGCCGGCCCCTGATGGGGACTTCGGCTTCTGAGGTGGACTATGGGGGTTTTATGGTGTTTTAGTAGCGTTAGCTTCTGAGGTGGACTATGGTGACTATGGGGGTTTTATGGTGTTTTAGTGTTAGCTTCTGAGGTGGATTATGGGGGTGTAGGGTTGTTTGAAGGCTTCCCGGAGTGAGAGTTTCATGTTTCCTGCTAAAACCTGGGACCAAACGATCTTTCTTGGGGAGGAACCGCGTTGCAGATGCAACCGTAGCAGTGTCGGCATTGTTTCTGGATCTGCGGCTTTCGGATTTCGGGCGGCAGGTTCGGGGTTAACCCTTCGTTCGGAGCATAGGCTTCAGGTTGTCTTCAGCTTCAGGAGCTAACAGCCTTGGTTTAGGATCAGGGTCAGGGATTCGCGGCTTCAGCGGTTCAGAGTTGAACAAGCTGATAGTTCTGTTCGCAGCTGCAGTGCTTTGGTATTGTTGCGCAACTCAAGACTCCCCTGAACGGCCATGATCCCTAAAAAACAAGACGTGACAGCTACAAACCCAAAGTCCGACAGCCCTAAACCCCGTGCTCCCCGTGAAGCATCCTTGCCGGAGCGTAAAACATATGGAAGCGTAGCAGGTGTGTAGCAGTGTAGGATTAGGGTTTCAGGGTGGCAGACTTCTGTAATTTGGCGTGGAAAGTACTCATGTAGGCATAGCTTCAACCTTCACCTTCAGCCTCCTCTATGGTGAGCCTGCAAACCTGATCCCTAATAAAGTCTTTGAGGCTGTTCTGAAATCCATCCCGCAGAAGCGCCTGTCTTCCAGCAAGGCCACTTCCTGAGTCTGGACGTGCATGTTTCGGTTAATGAGCTTCAACATAGCTGAAAGCTTGTTCCCGGTAGCTTTGGATGCAGCTAAATTACAGGATATCTCGAACCCCTCAGCTCTTGCATTTGCACATACCACATGGCTAATGTTCAACTTCGTTTTTGATGTTGGGGCCTGGTCAAAGCTTCCTCTGGGCTAGCTGTCCGAGTTTCGCGAACACCAACATGGCCATTCTGAGCGATTCTTAATTTCTTCGATTTTCCCAAGCGAAGCACCCAAAATGGGCCAAACCATGGGTCCTATTTTGGTACGTTGTTCGGCTTTGGTCTCAGCAACACAATGCATGTTGGCCAGTTTTTCGGATTTGGAAAGCACTGACATGGCCAAGTTCAAAGGTTCCTGATCGTTTTGGGCCTCTCCCAAAGCTCGCAGATTTGGCCGTGGCCTGTTAGCCTATTTCACGGGGTCGGTGGCAAACTCCATTGTTTTTGGTTTGCCATGTTGAGGTTCCCCAACGCATCCGACATTAGTGAAAAGCTGTAGGCATGGTTGCCTGTTTGGGGAACCTGCAACCCTAAACTCAAAGACCCTAAACCCAACACTTTATGCCTAATCTCTTCGAAACCCGAAACCCCAAACCCAAAGATCCTACCTCCTGAACCCTTGAGCACCCCCAGACCCTAACCCCAAAAACTCCACACTCCAAGCCCCTGTCAGACAAAGGCTTCCTTGGGTGGTGCCTTGGTGCAGGGAAGCTGGGAGAACGCTGCAGCACTGCTCAGGAGTGCGCGGATGCTGAATATGCCAGGGTCGTCGTCACGCCGCACAATCTTAACCGCTAGGTTTGGGCAGCAGTGGCAGGAATAGCAGCAACACTAGCAGAAGCAGTAGAAGTGGCAGTATTTTGCAGCTGCAGCACCACTGTTCGTATCAGTTTCAGCTGTCATTATCGTGGTCTTCTTTCGTTTCGCCGTTCCACAACTGTCAACTGACCTGACCGCGGTCCTGCTATCTGTTATCTGCTTGGTTGCCTGCAGAATATCAGTGCCTGCTGCTGTCTCGGAGAGTTCACGATCAGGAGCTTGGCGGCCGCCCCGTGGCGTCAAATGTCTGAGGGAAACGAAGCAGCACACACATCATATAACATGCCCCAATAAACTTGATGCCATTGGTTGGGCCCACAAATCATCACGGAGAGGTCCCGTCAGAGTTTTTGTTAGAGACGGAACGAAACCTAGCCTGCTGAAGGTGGGATGAGGTGTTATTGCTAACCTCAGGCTCCAAACACCCATGCTCGCTTCATTCAAGAGAAGTGGGTGCAGGTTGACTGTTTTTTCCACTAATTACTCTTGCACTTGCTCTTGTGCCGGATTCAAGTTGGATCTTCGAGATGTTAGCATATGCATTGCTCTGCTTCATAGTAAGATTTTGGCAGTTCCGTGGAGCCGTAAGGTCTGAGCTTCGGAGCCCTATTCAGCTAAAAATCCTCAACTCCACCACATGATAGGTTCCAGTTCTCTGAAATGCTGTTCCAGCTGTATTAATCCTTCAGCAGAGTGTATAGTCGCCTCGGACCTCATCCCGAGGCATGCCTCCGCCTCACCACCTCGGCCCTCAATGCGTGTGCGCCCACGGCGTGGCAGCGCACTGTAGCAATGCTCAGGCCTGGGGCTTTAGAGCTTTGAGTTCAGGTCTCTCCGTCTTACTGGAACTATGCTTCTGCGAACAAGGTTGATGTCAGTTCTGTAAAGGGAGTCGCGGTGCCAGCCCGCTGCTGCAGTTTAAGTGGTAGTAATCGTGGATGAGCCGGTGATAATTTTAGTTGATGCTTGCATTGTTCATGATCATGGCAGTATTTTCCTTGTTACTATTGTTACTTAATGCGAAGGTTTTTAGTAGTACTCGTCCTAGCAACATCTTGCGTCTTGCGCCTTTACCCAACACACGAATCAAGGTTCTGGGGCTGCGGTCGAATGGACCCGGAACCTTAAAGCTCCTTCTTGCAAAACTTCGGGACTTCAAACCTGGCGCTGTGCTCTTCGCTGTCGTTTGCCTTCTAGCTCGCTACTCGAAGTGCACTCCTACCCGGAACTGCCTAGAGACGAGGTTCTATATTACATATTAATATACGTATGTAACTTTTAGGTTTTATAGGTTCTGCAACCTGGAGGTTCTACAGCCTGATCGCTGAGGGCCTCATGCCCCAATTCCCAACCTCGAAGCTTGACACTTTACAGAGGCCAGAAGCCCTGCTTCTTAAACTCCTCTATGCCTCTATGCCATAAAGCCCCAAGGACCCAATATCACCCGCAACTCGAAGACCTCTGGTTTCCCGAAACATCAGGCCTCGAATCTGCAGACTTCCGGTGATCACACGTCTGTGTGCAAAACTCATACGTGTACCATCCCATGCGTCTAAAACCCATCATCTCATATGTAGTGTGTATATATATATAGAGCGAGAGAGAGAGAGAGAGTGGTACTGTGTGTGTATATATGTGACACAAACCATATAATATGTATATATGTATACACACAAGATAGATAGGTGGATAGACAGACAGATAGATAGATAGATAGATATCGGTATAGATACAGGTACTGAGATACTAAGATACTTAGATATATAGGCATACAGATATATCGATGTATAGAGATATAGAGATCTTTCGATACAGGTACTACAAAAAGAGAGATGCGTGTCTATTCTGTACGTACGGTTTCGTCTTTTGAGACCCAGCATTGAGTGGAAAAGGGCAGAATGAAGGCCAACGGAAGCGAACAATGGAACAGGCAAACGCAAACTACAGGCAGACCAAAGTAGGAACCAACACACAAAACTAGGGCAACACAAAATCAGAACAAACACCCCAGGCCCCCCCCCGGCAATATCATTCACAGGTTTTGTGTTTCTTTTCCAGCCTTTCAAAAGCAGGGCAGCGGATATTGTTTTTGTGTTTTTGTTTCCCTGCTGCCTGCCTTTCCAGAATCGATGACTCGCCTTTTTGCCCCGTACCTGTTCCAGTCTTTGCGGCTGTCTGTGTTCTAGCCTTTTGGATTTGAACGATCTCCTCCTCATGAAAGCGTTTTGGGAGCTTAGCATTGTACATCAGCCTTGGGGTAACGGAGGGTACTAAACCCTAAATCACACGCAACATCTTCCAGGGCACTGCCCACGCTGTTTGTGTGCACGGACGTCGTGACATCGCTGCGAGCCGCTTTTCGAAACGCACCAGGTTGCACCAGGTTTTTCACATGGCTTCACAATTCTGCGTGGGGATTCGGAAGGTGGTGTTCGGTTTACTTTACCATGACAACCTCGGAGAATAGGATGCCTACAGTAGGTTTTTGGGGACTTTCCTTTCGGAGCCAAACCTGCTAGAGAACAGGCCCCAAACACGCCTCTTCATCCGAAGAAGCATTGACACCGCACGACTCCGCGCGACCCGTTTCGCGAACCCGGCAACCTCTGAAGGTTGTAGCGGCATTTTCCCGCGAGGGGCGATGGTCCCGTGCCCTGGGCGCCTCAAAGCCAAGTTATTTCCAGAGTTTTACAGGATTAGACACATACTTGGCAACTGACTCACATGACATGCTTCTGAGCTCTCCGGGTTTCTTAGGTCCGGGATGTCTCGTTCGTTCTGGCTTTCTGCTTTTAGTCGGTAGTTCGCCCCGATATAAGCAGCAGTAAGTGTCATAATGGTGGGAACAGATAGAGCAGGGTTTGAGCTGCCTGTTGCAGTTATCAGATGTGGATTGAACAAGTTTCGAGAGGAGGAAAGTTATTCCCCCCATCTGCAACTCCAGCAGCCTAGGCTCAAAACCCGCGAACTTGAAATCTGGAAGTCGTGAAGTACCCGAGGCAACAGGTAGAAATGATAGAAGCCCTTTATCCCAAATCGTAGAAGCCCGTGCATCCTAAGTGACAAACTCGCGGAAACGGGTCAAACCATAGGCCTGAACTCGGGTATTCCCGAAACGGGGCAAGCAGGGCCAGGGCCTAGGCTTAGACCCACAAACCGACACCATTATGCTCAAAGCACCGCAAATACCCGGGAGCCAAAGCCGCAGGCTAGTTGTTTCGGTGTGTCACAAGCGGGCTTGTAGAGTTCCGGGAGCTTTGGGCTGCAAAGGAGTTTCATGTGTATAGTGTCAACAGCTTAGGAATCCTTCTGGGGGGCTTTGCAGCTCAGGCATCATGTCCTCGGCACACCCCTTCGGTTTTCAAGCAAATGTCCGGGCCTCACATGGGTTTTGACAGGCCTGGGATTTCAGCATTGTGTTCAGGGGCAGAAAGAAAATCGCGTAAACTTGAAGGTCTACTATGTAGGGCCAGATTGTGTCAACGTTGTTGCGAACGGCATTCAGAAAGTCCTGTATACCCCATCTTGAGCGCACCACGAATCGGTACCTTCGGACCATCCACTGCTCTGCATTCTGAGCAGCCCCGAAACCCATTCCAGCAGAAACATGCCTGTATCATCTTTGCTTCTATGTTTCTATGTGGGAATGGGAATCGTTCCTTTCAACCTCCGAATCGATCCTGAGCCAATAAACAACCCCATGCAGCCGCTAATTTCTAAGCCTTAAATGCACCCCCGACCCGCCCCCAAGAAAACACAACCGAAGGATGATAGGTCCCAAATTCCCAAAGCCCTTGGCCTCAGATCCAAACCTTCCGTCCACCAGGTTTTAAGCGCCGGCATCGGCGCCACTCCCTGGGCGGCTGCACTGGCGATGCTGTCGACCGCGGCGGGGGCAGGCTGTTTAGGGTCGAGTCAGCCTCCAGCCGCAGACAGGTGATGCTGTACTATACTGATTAGATCAAAAAAGGCGACTCCGAAGATAGAAGGGTTCAGTGCAGGTCTTTGGGGTTGAGAATCAAGGTCAGCAACGCGTCAGACTCATGGTTCAGGGTTTCGGCTTAGGCGCTAGTTGAGGCAGTGGGACAGGTTGCGGGGTTTGGACTTCGCTGTGTCGGTGAGGCTCAGGCTTGGATCGATATGAAGGCATAGCTGCAGGTTTGAGCCTTATTGTTTAGGGGTAAGCTCCCTGTACCCTGAAGCCTACGCTTCACTTGACCCCCCAGCCACAAAAGCCTCGACGCAGGTGTCCTCGTGGACGATGTTTGTGTTAATGCTGCCGTGAGCGCTCTAGCTGCTGGAGGCCAGGCGAACCCCGCGAACCTTCAAGATGAGCCCAAGGGTTTTGGAGTTTAGGGTTTATGGGTTTTGGGTTTGGGGTTTAGGGTTTAGGGTTTATGGGTTTTGGGTTTTTTGGGTTTGGGTGAAGATGAGCCCAAAGAGATTTTGTTTGGAACTGCAGCTTCAAGAAGAAAGGTTTGTCCCAGTGACAGTCTGTTCTTCTTGTTGGTCGTGGTGTTGTCGGCAGAGAGCTGGGAGGAACAGCAAGACACCTTAAAAGAGCGCCAGGTTGTAATGGTGGTTCTCAAACATAGAAGCCGGTGACCAGAGCCGTTTACGTAATTTCGCATTCTTTACGAAACCCACCCCATAAATCAAAAACATGGCCCTTTTGGAGTACATCGTGCTCCCTGTCACGCGTTCTCTAGTCAACTACTTGGATGGGCCGGGTGGTTGCTAACATGTTATAAGGAGTTAAGATGTTTAATATGTTTAGGTAACCAGGTTAGATGAAATTAACATGACGATAATGAGAGTTATATAACGACTTATAAGGNTGCTAGGAACATATATAAATACTCTGACCCGTGACTTTCATGTGTCCGATACTACAAAAAAACAATCAAAAAGAGCAGGGCAATTGAAGAAAAAGCACCCGGCAAGGAATTCTGAAACCACACAAACAGGGAAACCTTTGTTTCTTTACAAAGATTTATTTGATAGGCACAGACACAGCAAGCCATGAGCCCGTCCAATTCTGGTTTTGGGGACCGCCAAAAAACAGCGATCTCCTGCAGAAGCAATTGCCTTTTAGGGGCGAAGTCGGAAACTGAAA